>APFE031373792.1:72354-100041 GCA_000404065.3 Pinus taeda | reverse complement strand
GAAAAAACTGCTAAAAATAGTAAATTGTGCTACATTTACGGAAACTGAAAAACTGAAAGAGACAGTTGCGGGGGTCCAAATGGGATAGGTGGGTGGCCACCAACATCCACCTGGATCATGGGTCTAAGAAAAGATATTGATAAAACAAAAGCTCTCAATATTAGACTTGAGAAAGGATTAGAAAATTTAGATGAAATTATCAAAGTGTAGCAATCTCCTCTGATAAAGACAGGTCTTGGATATACTGAAGAAGCATCTCAAGCACAAAAGCCATCAACCTCCAAAAGCTATCTTGATGCAACAAGGAGAAGTGAACGAGTTGACAATCGTCAGCGAAGGCATAAAGTAGATCTGTAGGTAAATTGGGTTCAATCTACTTAAAGGATGAACAAAATCTATAACCAAACACATGCAAATAATTCTCAATTTGCTTTAAGAATGAATGTCAATGGAAACTACAATCATCAAGTCAGTAGATTCGATAACCACAGGAATTTCTTTAATGGCCAATGTTTTTCATGTCATAACTTTGGACACAAAGCTGGTCAATGTGTTTCTTACAAGACCATCATGACTAGAGAAGCACGAAATCAAAGGAATGTGACTAGGATCACGAAAAGGACCTACAATAACTTTTCTACTCTTGAAAATGAAATAGAATGCTCTATTTGTAACAACTTCGGTCATGAAGATTTTGAATGCAGGAGTAAATTATGGCAAACATCTCAGAAGGAGCAAGCTTCATTGGGTCCCAAAACATGGAGAAAGAAAAATGTCCAGGTAAACAACATTCAAATTCCACATGAACTTTGGTATGGTAAGACTCCTACTGTAAAATACTTCAATGTTTTTGGAAGCAAATGTTACGTCAAAAGGATTGATAAACAATTTGGCAAGTTTGAACCTAGAGTAGACGAAGGCATTCTCCTTGGTTACTCTTCCTAAAGTAAAGGATATAAGTGTTATAATAAAATACTTGAGAAAATTATTGAAAGTATTGATGTTGTGTTTGATGAAGCAGGAAAAAAATGCAAAGCAGGTAAAAACCGAAGATTAGGAAGAAGATGAGGACTATCCTTCCACATCAAATCAGACTAATTCTAAAGAAGAAACCAATGAGTCACCAGAAGAATAGATAAGGGTAGAATAAAAGACTCCATTCAGGTATGTTGAGAAGAATCATCCAGAGACTCAAATTTTGGGGTAGAAAGAGATAGCTGTGTAAACAGGAAGAACTATTACAGAAGCTTCAACCTATCTAGCATTTCTTTCCTCTATCAAACCACAAAATGTAAATGAAGCATGCAAAGATGAATGTTGGGTCAAGGCCATGAATGAAGAACTTGAGAAGATTGACAAGAATAGTACTTGGGAATTGGTTCCTAGACCTAATGATAAGAATGCCATAGGAACCAAATGGATATTAAAAAACAAGCTAAATGAAAATGGAGAAGTTATTAGAAACAAGGCCATAATTGTTTGTAAAGGGTATGCTCAACAAGAAGGTATAGACTTTGAAGAAACTTTTGCACCTGTTGCTAGACTTGAAGCCATAAGAATGTTCCTTTCTCTTTCTAGCTTTCAAAAGTTCAAAGTATATCAAATGGATGTGAAATATACCTTTCTTAATGGAGATGTAGAAGAAGAAGTATATATTGAGCAACTAGACGAATTCATCCTTGGAAATGATCCAAAAATTATATGCAGACTTAGAAAGGATCTCTATGGCCTTAAACAAGCTCCAAGGGGCTGGTATTATCGTCTTGACAAATACCTTCATCAAAAAGGTTTTTCAAAAGGATCAGCTGATAGCAATCTATATATAAAAATTGACAATGATAAATTGCTAATACTTGTTGTGTATGTTGATGGTATCATTTTTGGTAGCAATGAAGAAGCCATGAGTCAAAAATTTTCTTTGGTCATGCAGAAAGAATTTTAAATGTCGCTGCTCGGTGAGCTCACATATGTTCTTGGCTTACAAGTTCAAAAAAATAAAGATGGTATTTTTCTATCACAAACCAAGTACCTCAAGAAAATCTTGAAGAAATATGGCATGGAAGATTCTAAATCAGTATCTACCCCTATGGTAATAGGATGCAGAATTAGCTCAAATGATGAATCAGCAATAGTACATCAAGCAAACTACAGATCCATGATTGGTATTCTGCTTTATCTAATAGATACCCGACCAGACATCATGCATGCAGTGAGAATAGTTGGAAGATTCCAAGCAAATCCAAGGAACACAAAACTTTGGTTTATGGTATCCTAGAGATATAGATCTTACACTTCATGCATATACAGATGGAGATTGGGCAGGAAGTGTGGATGACAGAAAAAGCACTAGTGGTGGTGCATTCTATATGGGTTCTAGATTAGTGTCTTGGTTCAGCAAGAAACAAAGTTCAATTGAATTATATATAGCTAAAGCAAAGTATGTGGTTGCTACATCTTGTTGCACACCACTCCTTTAGATGATGCAAACATTGCAAGACATTCAGATCACATGTACTCCACCCATCTCCATTCTATATCATAGTACAAGTGCAATCAATATTTCAAAGAATCCAGTCATGCATTCAAAGACCAAGCCAATACCTATCAAATATCGTTTTATCCATAAACAAGTGCTTGAACAAAAGGTCAAATTGGAGTATGTTCCAAACCGTTGCTGAGAGAGACATTTGAATATCTCAAATAGAAGGTTGGAGTAGTTGATGCACATATTGTTGTTGAAACCTATCTGATTCAGCGAAAAGTGGTTATACGCGAGTTTCATGAAGCATATCTATGTACATACACTGGTTTCTGTGGATACAATCGCATATATGTTGGTTTGAAGAAAAATAGTGGGCTAGACTCAGGAGGAAAAGAGTCTAATATGGGTATGACAATAATCATCTGGCACAAGTTCAGGGGGAGCATATACTTCTAATAATGTATTGTTGGCCTTATCTTGGTACAATTTCATAGTTGTTTCTAATTCAGGTGGAACAGGTGTAGAGGGAGATCATGGTTGCTATTCTGGATGGTGATTGACAAATACTGTTGATGATAATTGTTTATGACTATCATAGTCTTGTTCTAGATATTTTGTCTCTATGTCATGTATATATTTTATTATTAATGTCATGTAATGACCTATTTTTCCCCACTATGCCTTGGATGGATGATGTAATGTTCTTGTTTTATCATGTATAAACGTTTGGTGTAACCCCACTTGGTTGGGTGGATGAGTCAATCTTGGTATATCCCCACTTGGTTGGGAGATGGATGTATGTATGAGTCTATGGTCATAGGAAGGTCATTTATGATGTATAGAGTCATGTTATTCTTGTAGAGCATCTTTTTTGCAGACCTTTCTTATAGTCACGGTGAGCATGAACAACACACTTTAGCATATCAGAGAATTCAACATCTACTGTTAGGGAGCATAACCCTTTTCCCTTGATGACAAAGGGGGAAAGTGACTTGGGGTTGCCATCAAGTCTAAAGGGGGAGATTGTTGGCATTATGACATAGGTTTGGTGCTATGACACAGGTGTTGTCCTTGATGGCAACTCACTCAGATGACAGATCATAGTTCAGGCTCTCAGAATGAATGAAAAAGAGCTATATGCAGGTTCCCCTTGACCCAGATGCATATACACGCGGGTTCGCCGACCAAAAGGCGTGTATGCATATACACACACTTTCATGCAAGGAAAGGAACATACATGTTGGATAATTTGGTTGTGGTCCATGGTATTTTGACCCATGGTATTGGTCCAAGGTATCTTGTCCAAAGTGTTGAACCCAGGTAATTGGTCCAAGGTATTGTTTCTAAGCGGTTTTGGACCATGGTATTGAGTAAGGCCTAAAACTATAAAAGGAGGAGGAGATCATTAGGCCAAGGCACTCAAGAATTGAATATCTAATGAAGAGAAAGATCTATAGTATTGGTCATTGGGTTATGTTGCATAGCTAGATTTGAATCAAGGAGGAACTTGAGCGCTGGAAGAAGTATAAGTTCTATTGATGGGTCAAGATCTTAAGGCTCAAAGAGAAGTATCTTTGTGTGGTTTCGATCTTTCATAATTGGCACATGTCGTAATCTGTAAATCTGATGATTTGGGTATAATTGATGTCTTAATAGTTGTAAAGGTTAAATCATCTTTTACAGATATGTACGCAGGTTCAATATAGCAAAGGCTCGTATACACGCTAGTTCGACATTTCAAAACAGTGTATACACATGTTTTCCTTCATAGAATAGTGTATGAACGTGGGTTCAACACATTGAAGTAGCGCACATGTCATAAAATATGTTTTATCTACTTCTGTTTGTTGTTGCAGTGTCCCGTGTTCTGGATTGTGTTCTAGTTACTATTACTGTATTCTGGTTACAACATTCAGAAAAGTTATTGTTTGATTCAGTTTTGGGTGGTGCAAAGGAGATTGGTTAATGCAGATATATTTTATGTTTGATTGATGTTATTGATGGATCCAGTCTGAAAATTTATGAAACGTGGTCACTGGGAGAAAAGAGAAGGTTGTAGCCTTCTGTTGGTCAGCACCTACGTACTAGTAAACACATCGGCTAGTACAAGAGCTAAGGGCGTTATAGCTCCCTTCCAGGAAAATCTGGCGAACAAGAGAAGGTTGTAGCCTTCTGCAAGTAGAAGCTTGCATACTGGTATAAGGCTGCACCAGTACAAAATTTGAAAAAAGAAGTTTCTTATTAAAGAAAGATAGAGACGATTGCAGCAGGTTGTTTTCACCCACATTGGGTTTCCACCTTATATCTTGTGTTCATGTGTGTGATTGCCTATTCTCTTTATTGCACCTGATTACTAGTTATATGGTTATGATACACAGATTAAAGATCAACTAAATAAATTATAAGTTTGCAAGGTATACGCTGGTTTCTCTAATCACAATTGCGTATACACTCAAGTTTCATTAACATAAGTAGCGTATATAAATCTGTTTATGGAAATGAAATATTTTTAAATTGTTAATACTAATTCACCCTCCCCCCCAGTATTATTTACAACAATTGAAATCAAAGCAAGTCCTTCAGAAGAAGATTGATCACTTGAAGGAAGATCTATCATCATGGGCAGCTACGAAAGAGAGGGATCCATTAGACCACCAATCCTTGATGGGAGCAACTTCATCTATTGGAAGCTAAGAACCACAACCTATCTTCAATCTCTTGGAATAGATGTTTGGGAAATCGTGGAAGGAGTATATACATTTCCATCAGCAATTCCTACAAATACGGCAGGTAAAAAGCAGTATGAAACAAATTCCAAGGCTGTGAATACACTCTTGGGGAGTCAGTCACAATCAAAATTTGTCAAGGTTATGTAGCTCAAAGCCTCCAAAGAAATATGGGACAAGATCATTCTAATCTATGAAGGAGACAATCAGGTAAAATGTACAAAACTACAATCTCTCAGAATTCAATATGAAACTCTCAAAATGCACAATGATGAAAGTATAGCTCATTAATTAATATTCATGGATGAGATTCTTAATCGCATGAAAAACTTGGGTGAAGAGATAAAAGAAGTTAATTTAGTTGAAAATGTTTTAAGATCCTTGTCTTGTAAGTTTGAATCAAAACTTTCTACCATAGAAGAAAAGTAGGATCTTCAGAGTATTAATATGACACAGCTGCATGGAATCGTGACTGCTGTTGAAATGAGAAATGGAGGTCCATCAGATATGAGAGAAGCCACATTCAAGGCTTCAGGAAGAGAAGAGCTCAATGAATCGGGACACATTTCAGAAGGAGAGGAAGAAGCAAACTTTGTCAAAAACCTTCAACGAGGTTTTGGAAGATTCAGAGGTAAACTACATTTAAAATTCTTTGCTTGTGGAAGAGTCGATCATTATGAGGCCAAATTTCCTCATAAACACAAACTTGATAAATGTAAGGAACCGGCAAAATGGAATAGTAAATAGAATGTAAGTAAGAAGAGATACTATATGCTTGAAGATAGCGATGTTTTATCAAATAGTGATGAAGATGAATATGGTAATGATTATAGACTTTTGATGGCTTTTGAAGATGATGATTTCTTGGATGCTTTAGATGAAGATGTTCTCTATGCAGAAATTTCTAAACTTAAAATTTGTTTAGAAGGAAAGAGCATGACTATAAATACTCTGACATTCCAACTTGCTGAAAGGGAAAAACACAATGAAAAGTTAGAATGTGAAATTGTGGGTCTAAGAAAAGATATTGAGAAAACAAAAGCTCTCAATCTTAGATTTGTGAAAGGATTGGAAAATTTAGATGAAATTATCAAAGTGCAACAATCTCCTCTGATAAAGACAGGTCTTGGATATACTCAAGAAGCATCTCAAGCACAGAAGCTATCAACCTCCAAAAGCTATCTTGATGCAACAAGGAGAAGTGAACATGTTGACAATCATCAGCAAAGGCATAAAGCAGATCACCAAGCAAATCAGGTTCAATCTACTTCAAGGATGAACAAAAGCTATAACCAACCACAGGTAAATCATTCTCAATTTGCTTCAAGAATGAATGTCAATGGAAACTACAATTTTTAGGTCAGTAGATTCAATAATCACAGGAATTTCTTTAATGGCCAATATTTTTAATGTCATAACTTTGGACACAAAGTTGCTCAATGTGTCACTTAGAAGACCATCATGACTAGAGAAGCACAAAATCAAAGGAATGTGACTGGGATCATGAAAACGACCTACAATAACTTTTCTTCTCTTGAAAATGAAATAGAATTCTCTATCTATAACAACTTCGGTCATAAAGATTCTGAATGAAGGAGTAAATTTTGGAAAACGTCTCAGAAGGAGCAAGCTTCACCAAAACATGGAGAAAGAAAGAATGTCAAACTGAAAGATGTTGTATAACCTTGTATGCAGAAGGACAAGAAAATAAGTTGTACATCGACAGTGGATGCTCGAAACACATGACAGGTGATAAAGAAAAACTTCAGTCATATAATGCCTTAGAAAAAGGAAAAGGAGGTCTCATTTGATAATGACACTCCTATAGTCATAAAAGGTAAAGGCTCTGTTCTCTTAAAAGAAAAGGTTAAATCTGGGAATGTTATGTATGTTGATGGTCTAAATCATAATCTATTGAGTGTCAGTCAAATGTGTGATCAAGGAAATGAGGTAGCATTTCAATCAAATGTATGTGTTCTTTGTGATCTTGATATAGGAGAAACAATGATCTAAGGTATAAGTACTCCAAACAAAATGTACATACTCAAGGGGGGACAACAACAGTGCTACCTAAGAAAAAACGATGAACACTGGCTATGGCATAGAATATTGGGGCATCTAAGTTTCTCTCAAATAAGAAAAGCATGCAGAGACTGGGCTATTCGAGATCTTCCTAATATTAGCATTCCAGAGAATACAACATGCAAATCATGTCAATTTGGTAAGCAAACCAGAGAACATTTCCTTGGGAAGGAAGGATTAGCGAGTAATCCTCTTGAACTTGTTCACACTGGTTTATGTGGTCGATCTAGGAAAAAGTCACCTCGTGGATAAGAATACTTTATATTGTTCATTTACAACTATTCAAGAATGTTGTTGATAGGACTTGAAGCATTTGAAAAGTTCAAAGCCTTCAAAGCTTTGGTTGAAAATGAATCAGATCGCAAAATCAAATGCCTCAGGTTTAATCAAGGAGGGGAATTTACCTTGGATGAATTCTTTGAATTCTGTGAAGAACATGGAATAAGAAGGGAATTCTCTACTGCAAGAACTCCTCAACAAAATGGAGTGGTAGAAAGGATGAACAAAACTATTCAACAAATGGCTCGTGCTATGCTAGATGAGTCTGGAACTTCTGTAACCTTCTCGGGTGAAGCTGCATTTGTTGTCGTCACTATTCTCAACAAAACAAATGTCTGGGTAAACAACACTCAAACTACACAAGAACCTTGTTATGGTAAGACTCCTACTGTAAAATACTTCAAATTTTTTGGAAACAAATGTTACATCAAAAGGACTGATGAAAAACTTGGCAAGTTTGAACCTAAAGCAGATGAAGGCATTCTTCTTGGTTACTCTTCCTGAAGTAAAGGATATAAGTGTTATAATAAAAGACTCAGGAAAATTGTTGAAAGTATTGATGTTGTGGTTAATGAGGCACGCAAAAATCCAAAGTAGGTAAAAATCAAAGATTATGAGGAAGATGGCGACTATCCTTCCACATCAAATCATAATAATTCTAAAGAAGAAACCAATGAGGCACCAAAAGAAAAGATAAGGGTAGAAGAAAGACTCCATCCAGGTATGTTGAGAAGAGTCATCCATAGACTAAAATTTTGGGGCAGAAAGAGGTAGGTGTGTAGACAAGAAGAACAATTACAAAAGCTTCAAGCTATGTAGCATTTCTTTCCTTCGTTGAACCACAAAATGTAAATGAAGCATGCAAGGATGAATGTTGGTGAAGGCCATGAATGAAGAGCTTGAGCAGATTGAAAAGAATAATACTTGGAAATTGGTTCCTAGACCTAATGATAAGAATGTCATAGGAACCAAATGGATATTCGAAAACAAGCTGAATGAAACTAGAGAAGTTATTAGAAACAAGGCAAGACTTGTTTGTAAAGGGTATGCTCAACAAGAAGGTATAGACATTGAAGAATATTTGGCACTTGTTTCTAGACTTGAAGGCATAAGAATGTTCCTTTCTCTTTCTATCTTTCAGAAGTTCAGAGTATATCAAATGGATGTGAAATCTGCCTTTCTTAATGGAGACCTAGAAGAAGAAGTATATATTGAGCAACCAGATGGATTCATCCTTGGAAATGATCCAAAATTTGTATGCAAAATCAGAAAGGCTTTCTATGGTCTAAAACAAGCTCCAAGGGCCTGGTATTATCGTCTTGACAAATACCTTCATCAACAAGGTTTTTCAAAAGGATTAGCTGATACCAATCTATATATAAAAATTGACAATGATAAATTGCTAATACTTGTTGTGTATGTTGATGATATCTCTTTTGGTAGCAATGAAGAAGCCATGAGTCAAAACTTTGCTTGGGTAATGCATAAATAATTTGAAATGTCCCTGCTTGTTGACACCTAATCATCAGGATTGGGTGAATATAATGTAAATAAATAAATAAGTAATATGAACATTGATTGGGAGATGAAGTGAACAATCTCTCCCTCATGTATATGATAAAGACCTACCTGAAGGAATAAGATATACCAATCAATTTTGGTTGAGAAGTTACTGCCTGGTCTGACATGGTATCAGAGCCATCTCCCAAAATAGTTGTAACTTCCTTCTTCCTACTGCTCTCTATCCACTGCCTACTACTCTCTGTCCACTGCCTACTACACTCTCTGTCCCCTCCACAGTCACTGATATGCACTGTACGCTGGTCCGTTGGATGAATGTTGCTCATTACATTATCACGCTACTCATTACATTATAATGCTAGACTGACATGCGTTGAACTATCCTAATGCTTCTCCTGATTTCCTGATGGTGGAAACTGAATTTGTGTTAGGGTTTGATTTCTTGTATTCCTTTCGAAACTCATCTAAGAATACAAGAAGGCACTGGGAGCCCTTTTCAAGCTTCAAGTTTTGACGCTCTGTTTTGAGTTTCAGATGACGCTCAACTCCTTTGTTTTTGAATGAATCCTTCCAGTGATCTCACTGTCATCGCATAGCCCTCTGCTAACCTCCTTGCTGCTACCTGGATATCAACCCATGTTGTTTTGAACCAGAACCTTAATCTGGTGTAGATGTTGGTGCCATCGCATCTCTGCCACGTTCAATCATTATATCCATTTACATAAGGCTTCCTCCTTTTGAATTTTTGCTGTGTATAACTTGCGTGGCGATTCTTCGCATTGAAGATTGTCATTTCACCCATCAATTAAGAGCAAAGTTGTGCAGGAATTGTCTAAGTTTTTAGGTTGTTCCGGATAGATAAATAGTATTGTGGGTTATGAATTAGTTTCAAGGGATTGTATCCTTTTGAGAAGATGTCAATTTAAACTTGTTTAAATTTTGGATTTATTATGAGTAACAGAGTTAACTTTTTATGGGATAATGGACGATGGTGCTTGAACTTCCAACCACGTGCTCCACCTTTGGTCTGCGCATCAATGTCAGTGCAACGTTCATCACCACGCTGAATGTCCACTAGCAGAAGCAGAGGAGTGGCTCCACGGAAATTCAGGCCCAATGTTGATGCATCCAACTACTTTGTAGACAACCTTTTTCTCAAGCTATCAACTCTCCCTGTTTTTTTTGCAATATGTTTTAATACATATTAGAAAGTTGTTAGTGTATGCTGATGCACTGATTGTCTGTGCATAAAATGGAATTTAGTTAATAGTAGAGGATAACCAGAAAGTCGATAGGATAAATGTATCATTACTTGTTGCAGTGTTGGTGTGCCTAAATGTTGGTGTACTCCAAAAGAAGCATTAGAATATCTATGCAGCTTGTTTCTTTCTTTTCATAAGAATTCAGAATATTGCTACTACAATGCATTTTTTTCCATAAAAAGCAGAAATTTTTCTTTACAGTATGCATTCAATCATATCTATTGTGGGAATAGTTCTCACTGGCAAAGAGAACTATCCTGAGTGGTCTCGAATGATAAAACACACACTCATTTTCAATGAGTTGTGGAAAGGAGTGTGTGTTGGAGACAAAGACACAGAGCCAGAATAGCCTACGTCAGAAAAAGAGCTCGTCATTTGGGAAAACAAGAACAACAAAGCTTATGCATTAATCATAGCATCTGTAAATGAAGAGGTGAGTTGCCATATTTTTCCATTTTCAACTGCTTTTGAAGTCTTACAAAAGCTGAAAGAACTCTATGACTCACATTCTGCACTTGAAGTTGTTCAACTCATGACTAAACTCTTCACTCTTGAACTGCAAAATAATGATCCTCTTGCTCTTGCATATGAAGTAAAGCCTATAATGCATGATATCAAATCCATTAAATTTGAATTGGAAATTCCTCTTATCTCTTTTCTCAAGGCACTTTATCCTACTTACTCCAATTATCTTGAGTCATTGCAAGCAAATGGTAATCTCAAAGATATCACCTTTGACTCTCTTGTGAAAAAGTTTGCTGAAAGAGAGAAAGATTTTGGAAAGAAGATAACCCCTGAATCTTTTGAAGGGGCTGTGTGCCTTGCTCATAAATAAAAGAATCCTGCTAAAGATTATTCTAGAGGAAGAGGAAGATATTTTAGAGGCAGGGGAAGGTAGATTTACATTGCATACGCTGCAAAAGAAATGGATCGCATGATGCCTCTACATGAAAGTTACCATGGGAAAAAATTGAGCAGCAAAGAAACCAACAGAAAGGTAATCGGATGATACAGACAAAGGTAAAGCACTTGAATCCGCTCACTATGTTGTGGCACAATGTAATATTGGAGTAAATGAAGATTTATTTAATGCTTCACTTGCTTCTTGGAAAAATGATTGGTTGTTTGACTCAAGAGAAACTTGTCACATGACTCATAGAAAATATTTTTTTGAATAATTTACTAACAATGTTGATGGGGCAGTATACTTTGTAGATCAATCAAAAATCAAGCCATCAAGGCTTGGCACAATTAGGCTTAAATTGCATGGTATTCCAGAATTTCTTCTGCACCATGTTCTATATCTCCCACAACTTAAGAGAAACTTGTTGTCTTTGGTCCACATCCACCAGCAAGGTCACTCCATTCATATGTTTGATGGCAAGCTTGAGGTAAGAAAAGCATCTGACCACTCAGTTGTCATGAGGGGAATAAAAGAAGAAAGGCTTCTCAAGCTGCAAGGAATCTCTGCTCGTGCACAACATTTCTCATACAATTATCATCATGAATAAGGTACATTTCCATCAAGTTTATTATGGCATGCTAGACTCGGACATTTGAACTATGACAGCCTCCGCTTGTTGAAGAAAAATGGCATTGATGGTTTGCCTACAATTCCTAGGAATCTTAAGCAATGTGATGCTTGCATTGTAGGAAAGCATAACAAATAGTCTTTTCATGATTCACATTCAAGAGCACATAGAAAACTTGAACTCATTCATTCAGATTTATGTCGTCCAATGCATGTTTCTTCTGCAAATGGAAATAAATATATGATGACATTTATTGATGACTACACTAGAATCTGTTGGGTTTATTTATTGAATAACAAATCTGATGCTTTTCAAACATTCAAGAATTTTCATAAATGGATTGAAAATGATGCACAATACTCATATTGGGTCTATTCGCACTGATAATTGAAAAAAATACACATCAAATGAATTTGAAAACTATCTTCACCAACATGGGATCAAACATCAAACAATTGTGCCTTATAATCCCCAACAGAATGGTGTAGCTGAAAGAATGAATAGGACAATCTTAAATATGGTACGATCCATGCTCTTCTTCAAAATGTAAAGATAATGTTTTGGGCTGATGCTGTTCTATGTGCTGCATATATAAAGAATAGATTTCCATCTAATGCTATTAGAAACAAGACTCCATATGAAATGTGGTATGGACATGTTCCTTCGGTAAAGCATCTCAGGGTCTTTGGTTCCACTTGTTATGCCTTGATACGAAAGGTACATAGAAACAAACTTGGTCCTAGAAGTCGTAAGTGTATCTTCCTGGGTTATTCGAACACCTCCAAAGCATATTGTCTCTATGATGAAGTAAATAAAAAGTTTGTTGTATCTAGAGATGTAATTTTTCTTGAATCATCCAAAACTGAAAATTTTGTTGAGCGACAACTTGATCGCTTGGATAGATTCGTAAATGCAAAATCATTTCAAGAATTTGATAATCTGATTCCACATCTTGAAGGGGGGATTCCTATACTATATCAACATGTGGAATCTTCTTCTGAAGAACACTCTCCCTCGCATGAAAATCCAACAATGGATGATGCTTTAAGTGATGTGATTGATAGAATTGGGAGACTCAGTCTTGATTCAGTCCCAACTCAATCAATGGAGTAGCCTGGACCATTTGAGAAAGGTCCCCTAAAGTGGCTAACAAAGACACTTGAAAGTGTTCATCCTGATGAAGTTGGAAAGACAAGAACTAGAAATTCAAACCAGCAAAATGGAGGTGACGTAGATGACTCTAATTCACCTGTTGATATGGATGTTTCTTATGATTGTGAATTCAACTTGTCTACAAATTTTGAACCAACTTCCTTCAAAGAAGCTACTTCTCATGATTAATGGAAAGAAACGATGCAAAAGGAGTATGATGCCCTCATAAAGAATGACACTTGGAAGTTGGTTGATCCTCCATTAGAAACCAAACCAATTGGCTGCAAGTGGGCCTACAAGAACAAGTATAGAGCTGATGGCTCACTTGACAAGCACAAAGCTAGGCTTGTGGAAAAAGGTTTTGCACAAAAGGAAGGGGTTGATTATGAGGAGACCTTTCCCCCACAACAAAATGGGCTACCATCTAGACACTCTTTGCCCTAGTAGCTCAGAATGGTTTGAAAGTCCATCAAATGAATGTAAAAAATGCCTTCTTGAATGGAGATCTAAAAGAGAATATTTTTATGTCCTCGCCTCAAGGATTTGCTGTGAAAGGACATGAACATAAAGTATGCAAACTTGTGAAGTCCTTGTATGGCCTCAAACAAGCACTGCGAGCCAAGTATGAAAAACTAATTGAGCATCTTCTAAAACTCAATTTCAAACATTATGATCTTGATGATGCAACTTTATTTGTCAAGAAAGTTGGCAAAACATTTGTAGGTCTTGTGGTATATGTAGATGATCTTTTGATGACAGGGAACAATGAAGTCTATGTTGCATCCATAAAGAAAGAATTGGGGAAAAGTTTTGAAATGATTGATGTGGGCTATATTCACTACTATCTTGGTATTGAAGTAACCCAACATCCAAAGTCCATATTTCTTTCTCAAAAGAAATACATTGGAGATCTGTTGAATACGTATGGCATGACAAAATGAAATCCTCTTACTACTCCAATGGAACAAAACTTAAAGTTCACATCTATTAAAGGAAAATATTTTGAGGATGCAACAAATTATAGACAACTTGTAGGAAGTCTCAACTACCTGACTACTACGAGACCAGACATTTCGTTTTCTATTGAAATCCTCTCCAGGTTTATGCAAAATCATTGTGAGGGACATTAGCCTACTACAAAAAGAGTTCTAAGGTACTTGAAGGGAACTCAAGACTTTGGAATCAAGTGTACATAGGTGGACAAATTTAGCTTGATTAGATACTCTGATTCAGACTTCGATGGAGACAAAGAAACTGGGGTATCTGCTTCAGGATATGCTATGAGTCTTGGATCAGGAGCTGTCTCCTAGAGATCATGCAAACAATCAGTTCTAGTAGATTCCACAACAGAAGAAAAATGCGTGGCAATAGCTGAAGAAACAAAAGAAATTGTGTGGCTCAGGAAAATTCTTGAAGATTTGTAGGTAAAACAAGTACAATCAACTCCACTCATGATTGAAAATACCTCTGCAATAAAGTTGGCCAAGAAACCAAAGTTCCATGATCGAATGAAGCACATCAATACTAAATATCATTTGATTAAACATCATG
Source organism: Pinus taeda (assembly GCA_000404065.3). NCBI lineage: Eukaryota > Viridiplantae > Streptophyta > Pinopsida > Pinales > Pinaceae > Pinus > Pinus taeda. The sequence goes on along the minus strand of APFE031373792.1, from coordinate 85,454 downwards.
TTGAGGCCAAAACAATCCATATCCGTCATTGTTCCACTAATGCGCAAATTGCAACCATCTTCACCAAAGCGCTTGGAAGAGAAAAACTTGAATGATTTAGAATGATGCTTGGACTGACCAACATCCCTTCAGATTAAAGGGGGGAATGTTGACACCTAATCATCAGGATTGGGTGAATATAATGTAAATAAATAAATAAGTAATATGAACAGTCATCGGGAGATGAAGTGAATAGTCTCTCCCTCATGTATATAATAAAGATCTACCTGAAGGAATAAGATATACAAATCAATTTTGGTTGAGGAGTTACTACTTGGTTTGAAAATGCTTGGTGAGCTCACATATTTCCTTGCCTTACAATTTCAAAAAAACAAAGATGGTGTTTTTCTATCACAAACCATCTACCTCAAGCAGATCTTGAAGAAATATGGCATGCAAGTTTCTAAACTAGTATGTATCCCTTTGGTAATAGGATGCAGCCTTAGCTCAAATGATGAATCAATACCATTACATCAACCAACCTACAGACCCATGATTGGTAGTCTGCTTGATCTAATATTTACACGACCAAATGTCATGCATGTAGTGGGAATAGTTGGAAGATTCCAAGCAAATCCAAACGAATCACACCTCCAAGCAGTCAAATGGATTTTCAAATATCTTCAAGGAACACAAAACTTTGGTTTATGGTATCCTAGAGATACAGATCTTGCACTTCATGCATATATATATGTAGATTGTGCAAGAAGCGTGGATGACAAAAAACGCACTAGTGGTGGTGCATTCTATATGGGTTCCAGATTAGTTTCTTGGTTCAAGAAGAGACAAAGTTCAATTGCATTATCTACAGCTGAAGCAGAATATGTGGTTGCTGCATCTTGATGCACACAACTCCTTTGGATGATGCAAACATTGCAAGAGATTCATATCACATGTACGCCACCCATCTCCATTCTATGTGATAATACAAGTGCAATCAGTATTTCAAAGAATTCGTTCATGCATTCCAAGACCAAGCACATACCTATCAAATATCATTTTCTCCATGAACAAGTGTTTCAACAAAAGGTCAAATTGGATTATGTTCCCTCCAAAGAACAGGTTGCTGATATATTCACCAAACCATTGCCTAGAGAGACATTTGAATATCTCAAATAGAAGCTGGTAGTAGTGGATGCATCATCTTGCTGTTGAAACCTATCTGATTCAGAGAAAAGTAATTATATGCGAGTTTCATGAAGCATACCCATGTACATAGACCAGTTTTTTTGGATACAGTCATGTATATGTTGGTTTGAAGAAAAACAATGGGCTAGAATCAGGAGGAAAAGAGTCTGATATGGATCTGCGAGTGATCATCTGGCATAAGTTTAGCGGGAGCATAGACTTCTAATAATGCATTGTTGGCATTATCTTGGTACAAATTCATAGTTGTTTCTGATTCAGGTGGAACAGGTGCAGAGGGAGATCATGGTTGCTGGTCTCGATGGTGATTGACCGATACTACTGATGATAGTTGCTAATGACTATCATAGTCTTGTTTTAGATATTTTGTCTCTATGTCATGTATATATTTTATTATCAAGGTCATGTAACGACCTCTTTTTCCCAACTATGCCTCGGATGGATGATGTAATGTTCTTGTTTTATCATGTATAAACTTTTGGTGTATCCCCACTTGGTTGGGAGATGTATGTTTGTATGAGTCTGTGGTGATAGGAAGGTCATTTATGATGTATAGAGTCATGTTCTTCTTGTAGAACATATTTTTTGCAGTCCTTTCTTACAGTTATGGGGAGCATGAACAACACACTACAACATATTAGATAATTTAGCATGTACTCAAGGGGAGCATAACCCTTTTCCCTTGATGACAAAGGGGGAGAGTGACTTCAATTTTGCCATCAAGTATAAAGGGGAATATTGTTGGCATTATGACACAGGTTTGGCGCTATGACATAGGTATTGTCCTTGATGGAAACTCACTCAGATGACAAATCACATTTCAAGCTCTCAGAATGAAGGAAAAAGAGATATACGCAGGTTCCCCTTAACCAAGATGTGTATACATGTGGGTTTGTTGACCAAAAGGCACATATGCTTATACATGCACTTTCATGCAAGGAAAGGCATGTACATGTTGGAGAATTTGGTTTTGGTCCATGGTATTTGGACCATGGTATTTTGACCCATGGTATTGGTCCAAGGTATCTTGTCCGAAGTGTTGATCCTAGGTAATTAGTCCAAGGTATTGTTTCTAAGTGGTTTTGGACCATGGTATTAAGTAATGCCTAAGACTATAAAAGGAGGAGGAGATCATTAGGCCAAGCCAGTCAAGAATTGAATATCTAATGAAGAGAAAGATCTAGAATACTGGTCATTGGGTTATGGTTTATAGCTGGATCTGAATCAAGGAGGAACTTGAGCGATTGAAGAAGGATAATTTATATTGATGGGTCAAGATCTTAAGGCTTGAATAGAAGTATCTTTGGGTGGTTTTGATATTTTATAATTAGCACATGTCGTAATCTGTAAATCTGATGATCTGGGTATAACTGATGTCTGAATATTTGTAAAGGTTAAATCATCTTTTACAAATTTGTACGTAGGGTCAATATAGAAAAGGCACGTATGAACGCGAGTTTGACACATTTAAGTGGTGTACATCTCATAAAATATGTTTTAGGTACTTCTGTTTGCTGTTGCAGTGTTTTGGGTTCTGCATTGGGTTCTGGTTACTGTTACTGTATTCTGGTTACAACATTCAAGAAAGTGATTGTTTAATTCAGTTTTCATTGGTGCAAAGGATATTAGTTAATGCAGATATATTTGATGTTTGATTGATGTTATTGACGGATCCAGTCTGAAAATTTATGAAACGTGGTCCCTGGAAGAAAAGAGAAGGTTGTAGCCGCCTGTAGGTCAGCACCTACATACTAGTAAACACATCAGCTAGTACAAGAGCTAAGGTGGTTGTATCTTCCTTCCAGGAAAAGCTGGATAATGAGAGAAGGTTGTAGAATTTTGTAGTTAGAAGCCTGCATATTGGTTTAAGGTTGCACCAGTAAAAAATTTGTAAAAATAAGTTTCTTGTTAAAGAAAGATAGAGACTATTGCATCATGTGGTTATCACCCACATTGGGTTTCCACCTTATATCTTGTGTTCATGTGTGTGATTGCCAGTTCTGTTTACTGCACCTGATTACTAGTTATGTGTTTCTGATACACAGATTAAAGATGAATTAACTAAATTATAAGTTTGCAAGGTATACGTTGGTTGCTCTAAACACAATTGTGTATACATGAAAGTTTCATTAACAGAAGTAGCGTATATAAATCTATTTATGGAAATGAAATATTGTTAAATTCCTAATACTAATTCACCCCCCTCTCAGTATTATTTCTAAGCATTGGAATCAGAGCAGGTCCTTTAGAAGAAGATTGATCGCTTGAAGGAATATCTATCATCATGGGCAACTATGAAAGAGAGGGATCCATTAGACCACCAATCTTTGATGGGAGCAACTTCGTCTATTGGAAGGTAAGAACGAAAACCTATCTTCAATCTCTTGGAATATATTTTTGGGAAATCGTGGAAGGAGGATATACATTTCCATCAATAATTCCTACAGACATGGCAGTTAAAAGGAAATATGAAACAAATTCCAAGGCTATCAATACACTATTGGGGAGTCTATCACTATCAGAATTTGTCTATGTTATGCAACTCAAAATATCCAAAGAAATATCATACAAGATCATTCTAATCTATGAAGGAGACAATCAGGTAAAACGTGCAAAACTACAATATCTCAAAATTCAATATGAAACTCTTGAAATGCACAATGATGAAAGTATAGCTCATTACTTCCTACGTGTAGATGATATTGTTAATCACATGCAAAACTTGGGTGAAGAGATAAAAGAAATTACTTTAGTTGAAAAGGTTTTAAGATCATTGTCTTCTATGTTTGAATCAAGCGTTTCTGCCATAGAAGAAAAGTAGAATCTTCAGAGTATGACTATGACACAGCCGCACAGAATCCTAACTGTTGTTGAAATGAGAAAAGAGGGTCCATCAGATATGAGAGAAGACACATTCAAGGCTTTAGGAATAGAAGAGCTCAACGAATCGGGACACATTTCAGAGGGAGAGGAAGAAGCAAAGATTGTCAAAATCCTTCAACAAGGTTCTGGAAGATTTAGAGGTAAACTACCATTCAAATGTTGTGCTTGTGGAAGAGTCGGTCATTATGAAACTAAATGTCCTCATAAAGATAAACTTGATAAAGGTAAGGAACCAGAAAAATGGAATAGAAAACAAAATGTAAGTAATAAGAGCTACAATAAGCATGAAGATAGCGATGGTTTATCAAATAGTGATGAAGATGAATATGGTAATGATTATAGACTTTTGATGGCTTTCGAAGATGAAGATTGCTTGGATGCTTTAGATTAAGATGGTCTTTATGAAGAAATTTCTAAACTTGAAATCTGTTTAGAAGAAAAGAATATGATTATAGATACTCAGACATTCCAACTTGCTTAAAGAGAAAAACACAAACGAAAAGCTAGAATGTGAAATTGTGGGCCTAAGAAAGATATTGAGAAAACAAAAGCTCTCAATCTTAGATTTGCGAAAGGATCAAGAACTTTAGAGGAAATTATCAAACTGCAGTGATCTCCTTTGATAAAGATAGGTCTTGGATATATTGAAGAAGCATCTCAAGCACAAAAGCCATCAACCTCCAAAAGCTATCTTGATGTAGCAAGGAGAAGTGAACAAGTTGACAATCGTCAGCAAAGGCATAAAGCAGATCACCAGGTAAATCAAGTTCAATCTACTTCAAGCATGAATAGAAGCTATAACGAACCATAGGTACATCACAATTTTCTTCAAGAATGAATGTCAATGGAAACTACAATCATCATGTCAGTATATTCGATCATCACAGGAATTTCTTTAATGGCCAATGTTTTTCATGTCATAACTTTTCATGCAAAATCAATTATGCAAACTAATTTCTTTTAGTGATGTGGCAGGTGATTTAAGGCTATTGGAGGATGGCTGAAATGGTTAGGAGATGGTTGGATGGTGTGGAAGACCCTTGGGAGCCTTTTGGTGACTTCCTAGAGGTTTTCTCTCAATTCAGCCTCAAAACAAGCCATTTCAGGAAGGCCTACAGGATGTACTAAAAACCTACATGTTCCCCTAAAAACCTACAGGATACAGCCGAGAGAAAAATGGAAGACATTGGAGGTGATGGAAGGGTTAGGGAAGGTGGTAGATGAGTGGAATGGAGTGATAAAATTCCCAGGATCACTTAGAAATCAAAACCAAAGTTGGGAGATGGATGGATCTGCTCAAGAAGCTTGGAGAAGTTTCCTACAAGATGTACATATTCATTATAATTCATCGAATGACCAAGAAAATCAAATCCAAATTGGATGGGACATACCTTTTTATTAACTAGGATTTCTTAGGTCCCCATTCCAAGTGGAGTCACTCAAAAACACCTCTCTTAAGCCATGCTAAAAAAATAAAAAATAAAATTACTTGTCGAAAATCTAGAAATTCGAGAATTAGTGAGCTAGTAAATCAAAAAAATGCCTAACCAAATCAAGTGACAATTCAATGGGGTAATTTATGTTATGAACTAGAATTTTTCATTGATCTAATTCAGGTGGAATCAATTCAATTGAAGCTCGTTAGCATGCTCTTAAAAATAGTAGAAATTTGTTGTTATTTGCTAAAAAAGAGGTCCAACAATCTAGATTTGGGAATAAGAAGACTAATCCAACCAGCTCAATGATTACTATGAATGTCCAAAGATTTTCCATGGATGTAATAATGCTTGTGATCCTCCAAAATAACTTGCATCAACCATTTAACTGAATCCTACAACAAGAAATCATCAATACTAAATGTAGAAATAGAAAGAAATAAAAAATAGAGATGCATGTGAATAAGCAGTGAAAAGAAGGAAATAAAATGATACAAAAGGGGCTCTGAGGTTCTTGGGATGGCCAAGCCCAAGGAAACTCAGAGACCTATGGAGGAGAACGACATTTAGAAGCTGAACATGACACCAATCTTCATTATTTTCATCAATAGAATTACATCCATGTAAGAAAATACAATGGAACTGTAAAAATACAAGCTCTCTCCACAATAAAACTAATGAAAAACTCCCCGTAGAGGCAAATTCGATTTGGTACTTATAAAAAATGATTAGGAATCATTCCCCATGAATGGAGGAAGATTTCCCCACCAAAATCCCTTGATTAGTGGATTTTCTCCCTTGATTGGTGGATTCGCTGCCTTGATTATTGGAACACATTCCTAGATTTTCTCTAATCACTGGAGTTCCACAATTTATGCCATAATTCCATAAAAGATTATTGAATTATTATTTATTGTTGATCCTCCAGTAGTAGGGAACAAGTCCCTAAATTATCTCCTCCAACTCTTCATAATTTTCCCAATATTCTCCTAATATTCCATAAAAAATAAATAATATTAGGCACAAATATTCAATTATTCATAAACCTTCCTGATAAATATATTAAAGTTAAAAATAAATTCATAATTCAAAAATAGAGGTTTAATGTCCTGAAGGATGGTCATAGGCCTTAATTTATGTTTTAAATTACAGGCATGGGTCTTAATTTATGTCTAATTTAGAGGTTTATCATACGCCCTTGTTGAAAGTGTTGTTCATCCTCTCAGCAACTTAGTGACCTTATTGTGCCTCATCCATGGCCCTGGTGGCCTCTCTCTTGTGCATTAAGAATCTTGGATGTAAGCTCTCCAAGGACAACCCCAAAAACATATTTGTTCAAAGAAAAAACATTGTTTCTTGAGACCATTAGCTTGCTTTCTCGCCCTTATTCAAGATGAGTTCTTAAATATTTTTTTGTTTAGAAAAGTCTTCCATATCCTTATCAACCTTATGCTATATCTTTCCACCATTTGGACACCTCTAAAACCTTCAAACTGCCTTTAGATGAGAACTAGGATATCCTATAGTAATTCGTGTCAAAACTATAGGAAACCTACAAGAAACCCTATTAAAACTAAAGGAAACCAATTTTGAGCATAAGCCATAGACTTAGGTTAGGGCAAGCCCTCAACTTGACCTCCATGCATTTCTCCCATTTTTATGCCCTGGACAAAAGCTAGAAAGAGATTGGAGACCTCTTGAAACACCTATTTTCATCATTGTAGTTTGAGTTCTATTTTGATGGTGAATGTGCATAAGCTTGAGGGGTGATGATGGTGGACAAGGTATGGTGATGGAATGATGAAGCGGGTGTATTTTATTGGCATAGCCAATCATTTTTTTCATTAGGAATGCCTTCCGTAGGATTTCTGGGTCATTGTAATTCCTACAGGATCATCCTGTAGAAAAAAAAGTCCCTTTGTAAACTAAAGTAAAGGACTGTAAAAAATGATAGAAATGGTGGAGGAATGAATGGTAATGGATGGTAAAATAAAAATTTGAGTGACAGGTGTCTATTTATGATCCTCCTTTGCTCTTTGACAGCCCTTCTTGCTGACCTGCAAATGGAAATTTCATGAAAATGGAGAGGATGATCTCTTTGTTTTTTGTTCTTGTTGCTTGTAGATGTTGGAGAGTACATGCATGCATGGAGCAAGGATTATTTTATTTTTTCTCTTTATTTTTTTCTTCTAGGCCTACTAGTAGGCTCAATGAGGTTTTCAGCTAGTAGGTTTGGCTAGGCACCTCAAAGAAGGTTTTCACCTAGGATATTTTTTCTTCTGTTTTTTTCCCAACCCATTGACTTCTTCATGGAGGTTTTCAATCAATGAGCCAATTTGAGGTGCCTCCAAGGAGGTTTTCACCCTAGATTTTTATTTTCTCTTATTTTTCATTTTTTTCTTTTTTTCTTTTTCTTCTACCCTACTCTAGTTTAAAAACAAAATCACTTTCAAGTATAAGAATACTTGTAATGGAGCCTTGTGCACATCAAGATGATAGACAGAATGATGTGGAGGCTTGAAATGTATGCTTTGACATGTACCTGGATTTCAGAGACCAAATGATTTGACTTTGAAATGATAAAGCATAGTTGAGGAAGAGAGTGATGTTGCAACTTAGTGACTATCTAGCACCATATTTCAATATAGTTGTGATGTCCTTGATCCTTTTCCTGATCTGGATCATTCTTCATCTCTTCTTCTACTATGACCTTCAAATCTTCCTCTTTTTTCTAATCGTTCTCTTGAATACATGGAGGATTTGATGGTAACCATGAGGGAGTTCTCTCGATCTTTGATTTTGATGTCTGCTCTTCATCAATCGCAGCCCATGGTTTTGTGGTCTTCTTATTTGAATCTTCTTCTTCTTAATGTGGTCCTTCAATGATATCAAGATAATATCTTTTTTGCAATACTCTTCCTAAGCTATGGTGAATACCATTGAGCTCAAGAGGCGATGTTTGGAAGTTTTGTACCTCAACATTGTAAGTGGGCTGAGCTACTTCAATGTGTGGGTTTGGAAATGGCAGTATAGGTAGTTGAGTGGGAGTGTATATTTTAGATGCATGTGGATGGGGTTGTGGTTGTGGTGGAGGTGAATAGTAGGGATAACATGGAGTTGAGTATGGAGGATATTGAGGAAAATATTGAGGATATTGTGGATGGCTCCCATAAGTTCCTTGCCAACCTTGTTGCCAAGATTGGTTTTAGGGTTGAGATGGAAAATGGTGCCAAGGAAAGACTGTGTTCCAATTACTTTGCGGTGGATGTGCATAAGCTTGAAATTCTGAATTAGGCTCTTGCATCATATCAAGTTGAATAGGTTGCCATGGTCCTCTTGGAGCTACATAACATAGCTACATTGGTAATTGACTTGCTCCATTTTCCTCTTGGTAAACTTCCTTCAACCTTGGTAATGATGGACAATGTTTAACATCATGTGATTCTACAACACAGATATCAACATTTTATTTTCCTTCATCTTGCATTCTTAACATTTCTACTTGTTTTGTTAGATTGCTAAGAATTTCTATTTTAAAATCATCAAACAACTTTCCAAGTTTAGCTTGACTTACCAATCTTGATGTTTATTTATCTACTCTTTCTTTTCCTCTTGATATGTCTTTTCATGTTTCACAAATTTCCTCAAATGATAATTGATATACATCACCTCTACTCATGAGATTAAGGAGATTAATCCACTCATCTCTAATTGTTCTAAGTAACAGGGTTTTTAGTGTGTCTGATCCCCAATGATGTAGTTTTACCCTCTTAACATTGTACATGAACCTCCCTATTATATCCTCAAGGCTCTCATCTTCTCTTTGATTCATTCTAAATATTTCTTCTTTAAGATCATGATCTTTATTTTTTTTATAAATATCTTTTGTATATCATTCCATGATATTATTGAATTAGTCCCTAAACTCATGAACCATTTAAGAGCTCTATCCTTCAATTCTTCCAGAAACAATATTAGTTTTTGACTTTTTAATAAGTAACCATAAGATCTACAAGCAATCTCAAATTCAAAGAGAAAGGCTTCTGGATCCTCTGACCTTATACCATGAAATTTTGGAAAAAATGATGGAGAGATGTTCTTCATGTGCACACTACCATCAATATCTTAAATGGGAAATTGGAGAGGATCTTCCTCATTGTCATCATCTCCATTCATTTCTTCTACATTCTTTGGCATCTTCTTCTTCTACCTACAACAATGGATGGTGATATAGCTCTTACTACACCATGTGATCAAATGGGGGAGTGGGTTGGTGTTGGAGAATTATTTGTTTTTGTTTTTATGATTGAATGAAAACTATAATGTAATGTAATTTTCTACTTTTGAAATTAAATATGCCTAATGCAAATATTTTTTGTTTTTGAAAAAGGTAAAAATAAATGAAACAACTAGGGAAGAAAATAATGCATACTTTGACACCTCTCCATCAACGATGTCAAAACGTGATGGGCCTCGGTATTGCAAAAAGAATGCTTCAACTCCCAAGGCTATTGACATTAATTATCAACCCGGGGTTCGTACAAACTTAAGAGGTGTCAACACTATATGTGCGGCATACAATGTGCCCTTCATTTGTTGTCATGATGTAAAGGATTGCATGTACTGAAGTCAAAGCATAAACTAATTGCAGAAAATGAAATGTTTGAAATTGAACCTTAACCTATTGCAAGAAATAAAGTACAAGTAAAGAGACGGAAATTAAATGTTAAATCACACCATTTCCTAATTAACTACCAAGAAATTATACTTTTCAATAATGCTAAATTATCATGAACCAAATTCTACTATCTAAACATGAAAGTAAGAAGCATCAAACATCACTAATGTGCAAGTAAAGGGACTGAAATAAATCTATTTTCGTCTTTTTGTCTTTCCATTCAAAAAAAAGTATGAAAACTAATTTATTTTGGTGATGTGATAGGTGAATTAAGGGTGTTGGAGGATGACTGGAAGGGTTAGGAGATTTTTGGATGGTGTGCGAGACCCTTGGCAGGCTTTTGGTGACTTCCTAGAATTTTTCTCTCAATTTGGCCTCAAAACAGACCATTTTAGGAAAACCTACAGGATGTACTAAAAACCTATAGGATCCCGTGGAATCCTACAAGATATAGCCGAGAGAAAAATGGAAGGTGTTGGAGGTGATGGAATGCTTAGGGAAGGTGGTAGATGGGTAGAATGGAGTGAGAAAATTCCTAGGATCACTCAGAACTAAAAACCAAGGTTGGGAGATTGATGGATTTGCTCAAGAAGCTTGGAGAACTTTCCTACGGGATGTACAAATTTACTATAATTCATCGAATGACCAAGAAAATCAAATCCAAATTGGATGGGGAAAATCTTTTTATTAGCTAGGATGTCTCAATTCCCCATTCCATGTGGAATCACTCAAAAATACCTTTGTTAACCCATCCTAAAAAAATAAAAAAGAAATTATCAGTCGAAAATCTAGAAATTCGATAACTAATGAGCTAGTAAAGCAAAAAAATGCATAGCCAAATCAAGTGCAAATTCAATGGGGTAATTTTTGTTATGAACTAGAATGTTTTTTTTCTTGTGATCTAATGCAAGTGGAATCAAGTTGATTGAAGCTCATTAGCATGCTCTAAAAAATAGCATAAATTTATTGTTCTTTGTTAAAAAGGAGGTCCAACAATCTAGATTTGGGAATAAGAAGACTAATCCAGGCAGCTCAATGATTACTATGAACTTGCAAAGATTTTACAAGGATGAAATAATTCTTTTGATCCGACAAATGGACATACATCAACCATTTAACTTAATCATACATTAAGAAATCATTAATACTAAATGAAAAAATAGAAATAAATAAAAACTATAGATGCATGTGAATAAGCAGTGAAAAGATGGAAAGAAAATGATACAAAAGGGGCTCTGAGATTCCTGGGATGGCCACGCCCAAGGAAACTCAGGAAAATATGGAGGAGAACAAGATTTAGAAGCTGAACATGACACTAATCTTCATTATTTTCATCAATAGAATTACATCCTTGCAAGAAATTACAATGGAGCTGCAAAAATACAAGCTCTCTCTAGAATAACAGTAATGAAAAACTCCCCCTAGAGGAAAATTCATATTCGTACTTATAAAAAATTATTACGAATCATTTCCCCTAAATGGATGAAGCTTTCCCCACCAAAATCCCTCGATTAGTGGATATAGTCACCAATACTAAGAATTTGCATTAAATGGGTGGGAACACTTTCCTAGATTTCCTCAATCATTCCTAGAGGCAAATTTGACTTGGTACTTATAAAAAATGATTAAGAATCATTCCCCATTGATGGAGGAAGCTTTCCCCACCGAAATCCCTTGATTAGAGGATCTACTCCCTTGATTGGTGGACTGGCTCCCTTGATTAGTGGAACACATTCCTAGATTTTTTCAATCATTGGAGTTCCACAATTTGTGCCATAATTCCATAATATCTTGTTGACTTATTATTTATTATTGATCATCCAGTACTAGGGAACAAGTCCCTAAATTATCTCCTCCTCCAACTCTTCATAATCTTCCCAATATTCTCATAATATTTCACAAACAATAAATAATATTAGGCACAAATATTCAATTATTCATAAACCTTCCTCATGAATATATTAAAGTTAAAAACAAATTATCTAATGCAAAAAGAGAGGTTTAATGTGTTGAAGGATGGTCATAGGTCTTAATTTATGTTTTAAATTAGAGGTGTGCACCTTAATTTATGTTTAATTTAGAGGCCCATCAAACTACATGGATCTTCAAGTCCCCCATACCATGAGAATAATAATGCAAATATCCCAAGAAAACCATACATGAATACATGTCCTGCAATAATGATGATTGTAAACCTATAACATATAATAATAAAAAGTTGTCATTCACATAACATAATTATTCTGCTGGCATTATGATACATATGCTGTACTTGATGGCAACCCACTCATCTCAGATGATAAATTATAATGCAGAGAAAAGTTCCTTTCATGCAGAGAAAAGTTCACGCACTTTCATGCAGAGAAAAGTTCCCTTCATGCAGAGAAAAATTCACGCACTTTCATGCAGAGAAAAGTTCACGCACTGTCATTCAGAGAAAAGCGCACGCACATGGGAAATCGTATGGTTGGTTCATGGTATTTAGTCCTTGGTATTTGAACCTATGGTTTTGGGCCATGGTATCTCGTCATAAGTGTTGATCCCAAATATTGGGTCCATGGTATGGAGTTGTTATGGTTTTTGGTCCATGGTATTGTGAAAGGCCTAAGGCTATAAAAGAGGAAGGAGATTGTTGGGTCCCTATAATACTAGTGATTAGCCCATTACTATTGTAGTTGTACCCCTTATTAATATTGTTGTGCCCCTATTGCCCACATATTGTTATTACTGTGCCCCATAGAATCCCTCTATTATTATTTTTGTGGCTTTATATTGTTATTGTTAGGTCGGCTGGGTTATATTGTGACTCCTTAGACTCCCATATATAGAAAGGAGGTTTTTTCATTTGTATCATCGAAGAATTGTTAATCTATGTAATGTAAAGGAGGTTGCCCCTTCGAAGAGGCTGAATTCTAAGG
>APFE031373792.1:53711-69422 GCA_000404065.3 Pinus taeda | reverse complement strand
CTTCTATGGGGCACAATAGTAACAATATGGGCACTACATGGGTACATCAATATAATAAATGGGTTGTACTAATAACAATAAGGGGTTACACTAGTAGTATAGGGGCCTAACATTTTCACTATAACGTTTTTTCTGCGACGTTTCAGAAGTTGAAAAAAGAACCCATTTTAGAAGACATCGCGCTAAATCTCAGGTCCAAATTTTAGAGCTTTTCGCGCTATAGTTGCAGAGATATGATCTGAGGAAGTTGGTCTTTTTACAGACTCAATTACATTCCAAATAGGTGACTTGGGGAAAATCATCATAACGTTTTCTCTGAGCATTAGATTGAAATTTTGTAAGGTGTAGAAAGAGGACAAGCTGTAGTTTCTTATATATACATGTTGGGTCCCTATAATACTAGTTATTACCCCATTACTATTTTAGTTGTACCCCTTATTAATATTGTTGTGCCCCTGTTGCCCCCATATTGTTATTACTGTGCCCCATAGAATCCCTCTATTATTATTTTTGTGGCTTTATATTATTATTGTTAGGTCAGCTAGGTTATATTGTGACTCCTTAGACTCCTATATATAGGAAGGAGGTTTTGTCATTCGTATCATCGAAGAATTGTTCATTTATGTAATGTAAAGGAGATTGCCCCCTCGAAGAGGCTGAATTCTAAGGTGTTGATCTATATTTTCTATCTTTCTTGAAGCCGGTTTCATAACGTTTGGTATCAGAGCAAAGCCATTGATACCATACAAATTGATTTGGTTCCAAATATAAAGTTTCCATACGTACCTTTTGTGTGTTTTTCACATTATTGAGATCGAAATGCTTCTTTGGAGTCCAAGAGGTGGAATATCTAGGTCATATTGTATCCAATGAAGGATTTAAGGTAGACCCTAGCAAAATTAAATCCATTAAGGAATGGAAAATCCCCACATCCATAAAGCATCTACGAGGATTTCTCGGGTTGAGCAGGTATTATCGCAAGTTTGTTAAGAATTATGGAAGAATAGTAGCACCTATAACAACATTATTGAAGAAAGATGCATTTTCATGGACTCCGGAAGCAACAAAGGCCTTTAAACATCTTAAAGAGGCAATGTGCCAAGCATCGGTCTTAGCTACACCGGACTTCACAAAAACATTTATTGTGGAATGTGATGCTTCAAGAAATGGAATTGGTGTTGTTCTAATGCAAGATGAAACACTCATTGCTTTTGAAAGTCATCCAATCAAAGGAAAGTTTTTACACAAAGCTATTTATGAGAAGGAAGTGTTGGCAATACTCCATCCACTTAAGAAATGGCGACCCTACCTAATGGGAAGACACTTCAAGGTCAAAAGGGATCATGATAGCCTTAAATACTTTTTAGAACAAAGATTATGGGTTATGACTTTGAAATCATATACAAAAAAGGGAAGCAAAATGTGGTAGCAGATGCACTCTCAAGAGAAGATGAGGATGTGGAAGCATTGTTGTGCGCCATTTCTATTATCCAACCAGATTAGATAAATGAAGCAAGGGAGGAATGGAAGAATGAAGAAGAAGTGTGGGAACTTATTCGAAAATTACAACAACATTCCAGTATGTCTGATACATTTAGCTCACAAAATTATTCGTAATGGTACAAAGATCGCTTATACCTCTGTAAGAATTCCCAGCTAAAACAAATGATTGTTATGGAATTGCCCACTTCTCCCTTAGGAGGGCACTCAAGATTTTTAAAAAATTACCACAGGGTTAAGAAGCAATTTTTTTGGGATGGCCTTAAATCAGATATTCAAAAGTTTGTGGCGGAATGTTTGGTTTGCCAACAAAATAAAGTTGAAACAATTAAGACATTGGGTCTATTACAACCTTTATCCATTCCAAGCCAATGTTGGGAGGATGTTTCAATGGATTTTATCACAGGTTTAACCACGTTTGAGGGAAGGAGTGTCATCATGGTGGTAGTTGACAGACTTACCAAGTGTGCACATTTTGTGCATTATCACATCCATTTAAAGCCAGTACAGTTTCTATGACATTTATGAAAACAATTCAAAAGCTACATGGAAATCCAAAGATTATTGTAAGTGACAGAGATCCCATTTTCACTGGAAATTTTTGGACATAATTATTTTCCTGTCTTGGTACTCAGTTAGCTCATAGCTCATCTTATCATCCTCAATCTGATGGGCAAACTGAGATAGTAAACAAATGTTTGGAAGTATATCTTCGTTTCTTTGTATCTGATAAACAGACATAATGGGTCAAATGGTTGCCTCAGGCTGAATGGTGGTATAACACTTCCTTCCATACAACAACAAAAATGACCCCATTTATGGCACTTTATGGGTATCAACCACCATCCATCACATCATAATTAAGAGAAAATTCTAAGGTTCAAGTAGTGGAACATCACATCGAACATCAACAACATGTCCTCCAACTCTTAAAGGATAACCTCGTTTTGGCACAGAATAGAATGAAACAACAGGCATATCAACATCGCAGCGAAAGAAGTTTTGATGTAGGTGATTGGGTATTCCTACGGCTACAACCATATAAGCAAATTCCCCTCAAGCAAGCTAAGAAGGATAATAAATTATCATCGTTGGCTACTCGAATTGTTTATTGATAAAACAGTCGAGTACCACATTAAATTGTCAACCTGGGAAAGTCCTTTTGTTTCAAAGGTGAACTCGTACTGTATGCACTTAATTCTAAAAGCATTAAAGTTTGTAGTATAAACAAATCTACTTTCTATCAAACCCTTACCCTGCGTTACAACAGCTATGATCTATTGCAGAAATGAAATGAAAGTAATTAATTAATGGTAACAAATCTGCAGAAAGAAATGATGGTCGTTTTGTAACAGAGGACCAGGACCCTGTCCTCAAAATAAGGATGCTCAGCACCTGCCTCTGTGACCAATTTACCAATGCACACTGAAAATCCTAATCATCGGTGGCACACTCTCACAGCGCCAATTGATCAAGGAAACAGAGTATCAAGAAAAAGGAAGTATTGGAAGCAAGGCTAGAAATACACACAAATCACACACAAACTTAACAGAAAAGAAATGGGTGAATCTTGTGAAGATGGTGGGCTCTGTCCCTCTCACAAGATTCCCTAGAACACATATGCTAAGTTGAAATGCTCAGAACAGTGCTTTATTCATCTGCCAAAATGTCCAATTACAATAAAGATTTAGACTCACTCTGCACTACAATACTTCTGTTATAACGCGCTCCCTCTCAACTCTAGTACAATAGATTTTCATTATTCATTCAGTTTGATCCTTTTGTATAAAAATAGGAAATCAATTCCTGTTACATCATGCTGTTACAACAGTGTATATCTTTGTCATTCTTCATTTAGTCAGATCCTTTTGCTGTTGCAAAACTGGTATACCTCATCCATCTCCTTGAGATCCTTGTACTATCCTTAGCTGTTTCGCTGTTGTTGTCGATTTGATAAATCTCAACTGTTCCCTTGAAGTTCTCATGTTGTTCCTGGTGTTCCAGCATCTGTGACTATGTTTTGCAAATCATGCTATGTCAGCATCTGCCAAGTATAGTTCCGCCAGCTTTAGACGGTTACTGCCCTGCTAGACAATTGTAGTTTTGCCCTTTGAAAAATAAGGTTTTACCCGCTTTAGTGAGTTGTTGTTTCTGGTGTTACAGCAACTGCACAGTTGCTTTTTCTGGTGTTGCAGCAACTTTGAATTATAATTATGCAGACTTTGAACAGTTCCAACAATTGTCAGCGAC
This sequence comes from Pinus taeda, assembly GCA_000404065.3. Taxonomy (NCBI): domain Eukaryota; kingdom Viridiplantae; phylum Streptophyta; class Pinopsida; order Pinales; family Pinaceae; genus Pinus; species Pinus taeda. Next base: position 65,672 of record APFE031373792.1, on the reverse strand, counting down.
TTATTCAACTTCCAAAGATTAATTATAAAGATAACATGAATATGTGTTGAATAATTAAACATATAGCAATGAGGAGAGTTACTTCATACCCTGGAATAATGAGGTCAAAATGTTATCAAGGGTTTCAACTTATGGGCTAAAAAGGGGTAACATCATGACAAAATATGAGGTCAAAAGTAAACAATATGGAGTCCTAACATCCCCCCCAACTGAAAGGGTTGCATGTCCTCATGCAACGTTTACTCTGAATCTGAGTCGGAGTACTGGGATGAATAGTGTAAGTTGCTGATACAGTAGCTAGAGAAGTTTTTATCAGACCTGCTTCTGAATCCATAGACGCTCTGTAATTGCTGCCATACTTCCACCTCCTCCTTTTTGGTCAGTTTGTAATGAGCGTTATATTGCTGACCAGGTAACCACAAGAGAGGGAAATGAAAACGGTAACCAAACCACCTTTCAGCACATTGTTCCATACATTTGACATAATAAGGTATGCGTGAAATTGCTACCTGAAGATTGAGGGGATTGTAAGGATGATATTCCTGTCTCTCTTTCGGACAATGTTCCCAAAATAAATTGTTTGCTTTGATGGCCAGCGCCCCTTTTGTTTTTACATAATGTTGGCAGTCCTGCAAGACTGCGGCCTGTAGTTTCCTCATGTGATCAACCATCTCTGGATTACTCAGATTTTTTTGATGTTGTGCAATGAAGGTGGCTACATTCTATGGTTCATTTCGAATCCAGAGAAGGCAGTTCTGCTCATTATGCGTTGCTGACATGTAGGCATTTTCCCAAGTAAGTTGATTGGCTAAAAAAGAGATGAAGGTTCTTATTTGGATATCACCAACAATAGGGAGTATATTCATCACTTTATCTTCAGGCATGGCCTCATTGTGAAGATAGAGTTCACAAAGCAAGTTTTGATCATTATTTGGTGCTTCTCTGAATGTTCCAATAAATTGATTAGGTGTATCAACTTGGTAGGGTCTTCCATCTCTGATTGCCTTTATTTGCAAGAACGCCAACCGTTCTCTCAAGAATAATGTATAATTGAAAGAGGGTTTTCTTGTAGCCAGTACCCTCTGGACCAGATTGAAGACATGGGATAGCCTAGCTTTTACTTCCTTATTTTCTTTATGTTAAGCTCGAGATTGTTCAAGTGCATCCCAATTTCTGTATGTATAGCTGAACTGGATTGACTTTTGTTCTTGGAATGCCTTCCCTTGTGAAAGCTCATATCATGTTCTCCATGTCTCCTTTAGTTGTTGAAAACTAGAGGTCTCAGTGTGAGCATCACTGACACAGGGAGGTTTAGCCTGTGCATAGGGATCAGAAAAAGATTTATGTTCTGTAGTAGTTTGGGTGGCCCGAGGTGGTTCTATGTATTCCTCCACAATTCTTGAAAACACTACTGGTTCTTGTGTAACAACAGGTTGCTCTGTTTCTTCTTTTACAACTCTTGGAGAACTTGCTGGTTCTTGTGTGACAACAGGTTGTTCTGTTTCTTTTTCTGCAACTCTTGGAGAACCTGCTGGTTCTTGTGTAATAGCAGGTTGTTCTATTTCTCCTTCTGTAGCTCCTGCTGGTTCTTGTGTAACAACAGGTTGTTCTGTTTTGATTACAGCAGTAGAAGGCTGTGGATTATCTTCGGTCATTGGAACCTGGACTATCTTATATCCTACTCGAGTGTACATCTCACCGCACTCATTGCACATATATTCATTGTATTGACTCTATTCTGTTATAGATGCTACCCATGCTAAGATGTGGAGATTATATTCATTCTGATAGGATTCTTTAACCATTATTATCTCTTGCTAATAATCCTTAATTTGAGATTTTAGAAACTCAATTTCTTCCTGCAGGGAGGCTATGGTAGGCGGAGCTTGTGTATCTGCATGTTCTAATGGAGGAAGGGATTGTCGTTCCGCATCCACTTGGTCATTTGCATCCCAAACAAGTGGTTCTTGTGTGTCCCCTGTTGGGTCAGTGGCTGGTTCTTGTGTAACAACCACTCGCCCAATATCACCTTGGGTGCCTACTTTAGATTTTTCGGCAGCTAATTCTTGTGTATCAGCTACCTTAGAAAATAATGTCACAAAACTATCAACGCTCTGCATCTCAGCCCCTGAGGGTGAGGAAAGGGGATGCTCAGGGATGGTTGGAATGCGGGGTGTTAGGGTGATGGATGGAGAACTAGGGATAATAGTGCTGGTGGGTTTAATTGCTACAAACGATCGTGTTTGTTGCCTCGGTAAAGAGGCAGGAAAATCAGTAATTTTTATTTTTCGGCCACTTTCCTTCAGGCTGGGGGAACTATCGGGAATAACAGCTACTTTGACTGAAGCCCTGGTTCTTCTCCTTTTTGGTGGAGTTTCAGTTTTCTGCTACTTTTTTCTTTTAAGAAAAATGATGGGGTTGTTATCATCGAAGTCATCAGTGGAGATATGAAGCATGGGGGTGGATGGTTGAGCTTCATTGCGGGATGGGGTCCTCTTCAGGGGTGTTTCTGCTGCTAATTACTGGAGAATTTCCTGGGGTATTTGCTTTGTTTGTTGGGGAATTTCCTGGGGAATTTCCTGGGGTTTTTGCTCTGGTTGTTGGGGAATTTCCTGGGGTATTTGCTCTGGTTGTTGGGGAATTTCCTCTTCCTGCTGAGGATCTTCTTCTATTTGCTGGGGAGAATTAATGAGGGGGGGTGGATGATTTAGAGCAAAGCCTCTATTTATCATGAGTTGGGCTAAACGATGGTGTTTCAGGGAAAGGAGCGAATGCTTTTCTTTTCGAGTATAACGTGACATATTTTTTAGACAACCCAATAGATAATAAGGCATGTTTATAAACTAACCATGCCTCAAATGATTTAACAAAACGAAGTCATTTTGGTAAATTACCAGGTAACAACCTTCGCAAGTCAAATACTGCTTAACAAACTCCGCAACCTTTGGCCATGGTGGAGGCAGTGACTGAAGTGTGACCCCTCTGCCTTTGGCTTCCACATGCTCGCCTGGTAGGAAAAAGCCTTGATGCGCATTCAGAGTAAGATGTTTCCTACTAAACCAGCGTGTACCATTGATCGGTAACCCAGAAACTTGGGCTACGTCTTCTTCTATTACTGGAATCTGTACTCCCTGGACCATAGAAAATCCTTCTCTTAAGTTGCATGCGAACTCCAACACTTGTTGTGTGTTGAAATCCGGGAATCTTCTAAAGTAGTCTACCATCCTGCTTGCAGGAAAATTTGGTAAACCTTGGGGTAGAGTTCCAGTAGCGCTGTTGTGCCAAGTTCATATGTAATCATATTTCCCCCCATAGCTACTGATCCAACGAAAATACACAATACAGAGCCGAGTTGCCGAGTTTGAGACAGAGTAAACCGTTACAAATGAGGATATGCCACGACGAGGTGAATTTTAGATATTACCGTGAGGAGTAAGGGTGGCAGTGATTGACGTGTTATGCAGTAATTACAATATTTTGGTAATCCCCCCAAATCTACGACTGAATGATCTAATTGGTAGTACAATGATTTCGGCAGTCGTATCAACATCTCCACATTAACTATAATTTAATATTCACACATAAACATGCGTACCTTTACTTTTACCTTTAGTCGCGTGCCAAAAGTCTTATTTTGTCTTTTGCTGGATTAATAATAATTTCAACGGGTTTACAAGCGTGAAAATACAAGCAATTTGACAGGAAGTAGTAGTGAAGAAGTGTAATTATCACAGTGCATGGCTGGTTCCTTTAATGAAGCATAATATGTTCCATCAAGATGATAGTTTATTAAGTACTGAAACTGGTATCACAGCATTGAAAAGTGATGTTGCCAGAACATGAGTTAGTGCTGCAGCAGCGGGAAGTGGTGTTGCAGAAACGGAGAAATGGTGTTGCAGCGACGGAAAGTGGTGTCGCAGCAATGGGAAGTGGTGTTGCAGCAACAGGAAGTGGTGTTGCAGCAACAAGAAATGGTGTTGCAGCATCGGGAAATGGTGTTGCAGAAACAGGAAATGGTGTTACAGCAATAGGAAATGGTGTTGCAGCAACGGGAAATGGTGTTGCAGCAACGGGAAGTGGTGTTGCTTCAACGGGAAGTGTTACAGCAATAGGAAATGGTGTTGCAGCAACGGGAAATGGTGTTGCAGCAACAAGACATAATGAAAAACTTGATTTAAGGTCCGAAAAACGTTTCCAAGCTGCAAAGTGATTCTTTAGGAATTTTTATTCTCAGCCATCTCCAAAACTAAGGTTTGCAAAACAATTAATTGTAACATGGCAACCCTTGTCAGGGATTATTAGTTAAGAAATCTAATCTAAAAATAAATAAATAACCAAAAATTTAAGTGCCTTGAGGGACAGTAGGTTCCCCCAAAAAGACATAATGTAAGTCTGCCATGCAGGTAGCTTTGAAATCCTCTTTAGAAACAGGCCGTTGATACAAACGGAGTCGATACCCATTCACTAATAACGGTGTTCTATTATCATCAATCGTTAAGAGTCTGACTATTCCATTTGGAAAAACAACATCTATTTCATAAGGTGCTAGCCACCTTGTTCTTAATTTACCTTGGAAATTTTCGAAACGGGAGTCATACAGTAAAGCACAATTACCTTTCTGGAACTGCTTTTGCTTAATAGTTTTTTTGTGCCATCTGGTTCTTTGTTGCTGGATCATGGTTGTTTGATGGATGGATGGCATCCAACCTTTTCTCATCTAGTTCCTGAAGTTGCTGCAACCTGACTGTCTGTGCATCAGTCAAATCAAAGTTAACAGCTAAAGCAATTCTTAAAGTTTTGATTTCAAACTCCAGAGGGAAAACAACATTTTTACCAAAAACTAATTCATAGGGTGAAAAGCCCGTAGTATTCCTCCAAGTGGTTCTATAAGCCCATAGTGCTTCAGGCAACTTTTAAAACCAGTCCCTCCTGTTTTCCTTTATTGTTTTTGTCAAAATAGCTTCTATGACTTTGTTGGTGCTTTCCACCTGGCCATTTTCCTGGGGGTGATAAGGTGTGGTCATTTTATGCTTAATATGGTATTTCTACAATGTGTCTTTGAATCCATGAGAGTTAAGAGGAGGTCCTCCATCAGTGACTAGTTCCCTAGGCAGTCCAAACCTAACAAAGATCTCTTCAAATAAAAATGTTAATACTGATTCTTCATTAGCTTTGAGGAGTGCCTTAGCTTCTACCCACTTAGTCATATAATCCGTGCATACTAGTATATAAACTTTTTGATTGGATGGAGGGTTAATGGGACCTATAAAATCTAGTGCCCATCTTTCAAAAGGTTCAAGAATTACCTGGGGATTGAGTGGCATTTCATCCCTATGATTAGGCTGGCCCATTCTTTGACAGTTATCGCAGGCCCTGACATATTTCTTTGAATCCTTGAAGATTGAGGGCTAGTAGTAACCCATCCTGAGAACCTTGTGTGCTGCTCTTTTGTTTGCAAAATGTCCTCCACAAGGGCCATCGTGGCAGGCTTCCAATACATCATAAATTTGATCTTCGCCAATGCATCTCCAGATCTCCTGATCGAGTCCTGTGTGAAACAGACAGCCGCTTATCCAGCTGTACCTAGCGCTTTGCTGAATGATTTTCCTTTTTTATCTATGCGATAGGTGTGATGGTAATTTCCCTACAACTAAGTAGTTGGCAATGTCTGCATACCAAGGTGAGTGAGCAGATACTGTAAATAAATACTCGTCGAGAAAAGAATCATCTACTGGAATATTTTCATTAGTTTTTAACCGAGAAAGGAAATCAGCAACTACATTCTCTTTTCCTGGCCGATCTACAATTGTGATATCAAATTCTTGTAATAACAATAACCATCTGGTAACTCGAGCATTTGTAACTGATTTTTTCATTAAGTATTTAATGGTTGAGTGGTTAGTATTCACAAAAGTAGTATAACCAGTAATATAATGTCAAAACTTATTGATAGCATAAATGATTGCTAGCAATTCCTTCTCAGTAACTGTATAATTAAGTTCTGCGGGGGTCATGTTTTTACTAATTAAATAAATGGCATAGGGAAGACTGTTTTCTTCCTGTCCCAAGACAGCTCCAATGGCAGTGTCTGAGGCATCAGAGGATATATGAAAGGGGAGTGCCCAATCAGGTCCTCTCAAAATGGGAGCTGTAGACAACTGATGTTTAAGTTCATCAAATGCTTTTTTACAATCATCAGTCCACTTAAATTCAACATTTTTCGTTAGTAACACAAACAGAGGAGAAGCTATTTTATAAAAATTCTTGATAAATCTTCTAGAATACCCGGCATGTCCTAAGAAACTTCTCACATTAGTTTGGGTTTTGGGGATATGGAGGGTCTGAATTACCTGTATTTTAGCTGGATCGACTTGAATACCTAAGAATGAGACGAAGTGACCCAATACAATACCTTGATTCATCATCATATGGCATTTTTCAGTACTTAAGGCAAGGTGTGCTTCTATACATCGCTTAAGTACTTTTTCAAGGTTCTGTAAAGCATCCTCAAAGGTTGTGCCATAAGGAGTAAAGTCATCCATAAATATTTCTAAAGAATCATTTAACATATCAAAAAAAATTCCTATCACTGCTCTTTGAACTGTTGCTGGGGCATTACATAGCCCAAATGGAAGAACCCTATAGGCAAAGGTCCCCCATGGGCTAGTAAAAGTGGTTTTGTCTTGATCTTGGGGTGAAATCTTTATCTGATTATATCCGCTAAATCCATCCAAAAAAGAAAAGAATTTCTTACCTGCCAAGTTATCTAATACCTGATCAATGAATGGTAAAGGGAAATGGTCTTTCTGGGTGGCCTTATTTAGGGCTCTATAGTCCACACATACTCGCCATTTCCCATTTTTTTTGGGTATAATTACTAGTGGAGAAACCCATTCACTATCAGTTATGGGGTATATAAATCCTGCATTTAGCAATTTTTGAAGTTCTTCTTTTATAATTTCCCTTAAATTGGGATTCATCCGTCGTTGGGGTTGACAGACTGGCCGGGATACTTCTTTAATATAAATGTGGTGGGTGCATAGTTCAGGAGAAACCCCCTTCATATCTGTATAATCCCATGTGAATGCTTCTTTATTTTCACGGAGTAGCTTCATTAACTGTTGTTTTTTATCGTCTATTAAATTTGGATTTATATTTAATGTTTTACCTGGCTCGATTTCTACTGTTATACTTTTGCAGGGGCTACCAGCTAATGTTTGAGGTAGATTTCCAGTTTTAAGGTTCTACTGGGATTCAGATTCCAAGATTGCGGTGAAGTGATTATGTATTTCTGGACTGACCGAAGAAGGTTCAAAAATAAAATTGCTGATTAATTCATCTTCGGTTGAGTCTTTGAAAGTTAAAGCTTGTCCGACAGTTAAAATAGGTTGGGTTTCCTCATCCTCATAATCTAACCATACAAAATTTTCGTTATTAATCATGGGTGTGGCATGAGGATAAAGAGTCAGCTGTTTGGTTTCTTGCCCATTAGATATTGTCATTGATCCAGATCTATATCTGATGAAAGCATCTGCTGTAGCCAGCCAAGGTCTTCCTAGAATCAGTGGATGACCCCCCAACTTTGTTTTAGTTTGTAACACAACAAAGTCGGCTGGATAATTCCAAGATTCTACGGAAATTACCAGGTCTTCAATGACTCCTTCGGGTTTAATTGTAGAGTGGTCAACCAGCTCTAGAATGGTTGGGGTTTCCCTAATTAAATGTTTCAACAGCAGTAATTGTGTTGTTTCAAGTGTCATAATGTTTATTCCAGCACCCAGATCTATTAGAACTTTAGAGACAAAGGTTTTACCAACCTGAACTATTACTATAGGGTGACCAGGGTCACCATATTTCACGGGGGGTCTTTTTCTGTCATCAAAGCAGTCAGTTTTCCCATCACATGGACTGTGAGGGGTTCCTTAGCTTTTCTTCCAGTCTTTCTAATACAGATATCCCTAACAGTTCTAGCATAAATAGGAACATCTCTTAGTGCTTGCAATAGCGGAATTTTGACATATAAATTCTGCAGCTCTCCTAAAAGGTTAAAAGCAGGTGGCTCAAATGTTTTGGTAAGAGCCAGACGCTCAGGGAAGGGTGGCTCTGCTGTTTCAGTAGTCTTGTTAAAATATGATTCGACTGTTTCAGCATTGTTGTTAGATGATTTTTATTTTCTAGTTTCCTCTTTTTCAGAGTCAGTAATATCATCAATGATGGGTTCAACTATTCTCCCAGAACGTAAATGGATATCATTACATTGCATAGGGGAAAAATGTTGACTTTGAATATCAATTACCTGTAGAGCTTTATTATTATTAGGGTTGGGGTTAGGTTGTATAGGCAGTTGGGGTATGATTGGCTGGTTATTCGGCAGAGCATTAGATGGTAAGGAAAGAGATTGTTGGTGTTGAGGAAATGGAATCTGTTGGGTTGTCCAGTTTGGGTTCCATTGATTGAAATAAGGTTGCTGAAGATTCCAAGGATTCCACATGGTAGGATTGGCAGAGGGAGGATTTAGTTGCTGCATAGGTGGAAATTGCATTGGATTGAAGGGTGGGTATTGCATTTGATTCATGGGTGGGTAATTTGTTTGAAAAGGAGGGTGATTATTCCAACGGCTAAATGATGTGTTAGAATTCATACCTTGTCTTTGTGGTTGCCATTGCCTCCTTTGTGTCATCAAGTACACTACTTCAGCTTCCTCTTCAGTTGATTGCAGTGCTACCTTTATTCCTGGCAAAGAAGGGCATTGTTGAGTCTCATGATCCTTTTCACAGATGGTACAAATTGGTACCCTATCCAATGGACATTCCCTCAGTGGGTGCTTCCCTCTGCATTTAGAACAGAAAATAGCCAGAGCAGCTTCTGCTTCTGCCTACTTCTTTTTAACCTGCAGGGCATCAATTTGTGAAGCAAAAGAGCTTAACATTTCAGTTTTAAATTATTCAAGAAAATTACCAATTTCGGCTCATGTTGCTCCTCCACTTGCTGATTTCTGGACTCTTGAGTATATACTATCCCTTCTTTTAGATCTGCTTGCTACTCCTTTGGAACATCTCATACAGAGGTTGATAATCTCATCAAATGGTTCTTTGGAGATATCCCCTTTTCTAAGCATATTTAGCATATCCAAGCATATTTAGCATATCCAAGCAGTCATCTCGTACCTCTTTTAACAGTATTGTCTTCAGAATATCCTTGCTCATAGTTGGCTGATCAGATCGCTGCAGATTATACTCCAGTATCTCTACAAAGTCATCGAGATTCTCGTCCTCTTTCTGAACCATTTTAAACAATTCTTCCTTCCTTTCTCTTGTTCGACAGTAATCCTGATGTTTGGTTAGAAAACTTTCTTTCATTTGATCCCTTGTAGTGATTACCTGAGCCCCTAAGCTCATAAACCACCTTAACGCGTTCCCTTTCAATGTTGCTGGAAACAGTTTTAATTTCTGAGCAGGAGTTACATAATCATAACTCCTACAAAGTATATCAAATTCAAAGAGGAACTCATCAGGATCTTCAGAGGATAACCCATGAAAATTAGGTAATGCTGCAGGTGGAATGTTCTTCATAGGGATTGCTCCTCTTGGGAGATCTCCAATAGGAAATTCGAGGGTGGAGAGTGAATTTTCCCCCCTTCCTTCCGCTCTGTTATCCTCCATTGGTCTTTTTCCTGAATCGCTTGCTCTGTCTTCAGTATCTTCTGTTTCTTCAGGTTCTTCTACTGGTTCCTCAACGTGCTCTGGTGTTTCCAGCTTCCTTTCAGGTCCTAGTACTTCCTCCATCTGCTGATCTGTTTGGGAAGAATACTGGATCTGAGGTCTTCGGGAACTTGTTCTCTGGGATGTCTCCACCTTTGAAATGATCTCGTCAATGGAAGTTTTTCTTCCTCCTCCTGTGCCCTTGCTGTCTGTGAAGTTAGCTTTCCTGCGTCCTCTCATGCACCTGCTATTCTAAAGGAAAATCATTAATGCCTTTAAAATCTTTTAGTCGCCTTCCCCGACAACGGCGCCAAAATGTTGGCTACTCGAATTGTTTATTGATTAAACAGTCGAGTACCACATTAAATTGTCAACCCGGGAAAGTCCTTTTGTTGCAAAGGTGACCTCGTACTATATGCACTTAATTCTAAAAGCATTAAAGGCTGTAGTATAAACAAATCTACTTTCTATCAAACCCTTACCCTGTGTTACAACAGCTATGATCTATTGCAAAAATGAAATGAAAGCAATTAATTAATGGTAACAATCTGTAGAAAGAAATGATGGCCATTTTGTAACAAAGGACTAGGACCCTGTCCTCAAAATAAGGATGTTCAGTACCTACCTCTGTGACCAATTTGCCAATGCACACTGAAAATCCTAATCACCGGTGACACACTCTCACAGCGCCAATCGATCAAGGAAACAAAGTATCAGTAAAAAGGAAGTATCGGAAGCAAGGCTAGAAATAAACAGAAATCACACACAAACTTAACAGAAAAGAAATGGGTGAATCTTGTGAAGAAGGTGGGCTCTGTCCCTCTCACAAGATTCCCTGGAACACAGATCCTAAGTTGAAATGCTCAGAACAATGCTTTATTCATCTGCCAAAATGTTCAATTACAATAAAGATTCAGACTCGCTCTGCACTACAATACTTCTGTTATAACTCGCTCCCTCTCAACTGTAGATGCCTCCTCTTTATAGAGGAGACATCTATTACAATAGATTGTCATTATTCATTCAGTTTGATCCTTTTGTACAAAAATAGGAAATCAATTCCTGTTACAGCATGTTGTTACAACAGTGTATATCTTTGTCATCCTTTGTTTAGTCGGATCCTTCTGTTGTTGCAAAACTGGTATACCTCATCCATCTCCTTGAGATCCTTGTACTATCCTTGGTTGTTTCGTTGTTGTTGTCGATTTGATAAATCTCAACTGTTCCCTTGAAGTTCTCATGTTGTTCCTGGTGTTCCAGCATCTACGACTATGTTTTGTTGTTCATGTTATGTCAACATATGCCAAGTATAGTTCCACCAGCTTCAGATGGTTACTGCCTCGCTAGACAATTTCTATTTCGCCCTTTACAAAATAAGGTTTTACCCGCTTTAGTCAGTTGTTGTTTCTGGTGTTACATCAACTGCACAGTTGCTTTTTCTGGTGTTGCAGCAACTATGAATTATAATTCTGTGGACTTTGAACAGTTCCAACAATTGTCAGTGACTTAGTCAACTTCCAAACATTAATTATAAAGATAACATGAATATGTGTTGAATAATTAAACATATAGCAATGAGGAGAGTTACTTCATACCCTGGAATAATGAGGTCAAAATGTTATCAAGGGTTTCAACTTATGGGCTAAAAAGGGGTAACATCATGACAAAATATGAGGTCAAAAGTAGACAATATGGAGTCCTAACAATCACTAAAGTATTATGGTCCGTACAAGGTGTTGCAAAAGATTGGTACTATGGCATACAAATTGGAGCTTCCTGTAGCTTCTTGATTGCACCCAGTTTTCCATGTTTCATGTTTAGATAAGGTTATAAGTGACAAGCTCCCAGTTCAAACAATATTGCCAGAACTTGACGAGGAAGGAAAAATTATATTGGAATCAGAAGTAGTCACAGAAACAAGAACTCGACAGCTACGAAATAAATCAATTTCGGAGTATCCTATCAAGCGTATGAACTTATCTACTGAAGATTCCACATGGGAGGATGAGAATTTTATACAAAAGTATCTATAACTACTCAAGCGTTGAGGACAACACTTTTTTTGAAGGAGAGGGGCATGTTGGGTCCCTATAATACTAGTGATTACCCCATTACTATTGTATTTGTACCCCTTATTAATATTGTTGTGCCCCTATTGCCGCCATATTGTTATTACTATGCCCCATAGAGTCCTTCTATTATTATTTTTGTGGCTTTATATTATTATTGTTAGGTCGGTTGGGTTATATTGTGACTCCTT
>APFE031373792.1:0-34015 GCA_000404065.3 Pinus taeda | reverse complement strand
CGTAAGTGTATTTTCTTGGGGTATTCAAATACCTCCAAAACATACCGCCTCTATGATGAAGAAAATAAAAAGTTTGTTATATCTAGAGATGTAATTTTTCTTGAATCATCCAAATCTGACAATGTTGTTTAGCGGCAACTTGATCGCTTTGATAGATTCGCAAAAATGAAATCATTTCAAGAATTTGAAAATCAGATTCCACATCTTGAAGGGGGGATTCCTATACTAGATCAACATGTGGAATCGTCTTTTGAAGAAGATTCTCCCCCGTCTGAAACTCCAACAACGGATGATGCTTTAAGTGATGTAATTGATAGAATTGGGAGACTCAATCTTGATTCACTCCCAACTCAATCAACAGAGCAGCCTGGACCATCTCAGAAAGGTCCCCCAAAGTGGCTGACCAAGACACTTGAAAGTGTTCATCCTGATGAAATTGAAAAAACAGGAACCAGAAATGCAAATCGACAAAATGGAGGTGATGTAGATGACTCTAATTCACCTATTGATATGGATGTTTCTTATGATTGTGAATTGAACTTGTCTACAGATTTTGAACCAACTTCCTTTAAAGAAGCTGCTTCTCATGATGCATGGAAAGAAGCAATGCAAAAGGAGTATGATGCCCTCATAAAGAACGGCACCTGAAAGCTGTTTGATCCTCCATTTGGAACCAAACCAATTGGCTGCAAGTGGGTCTACAAAAACAAGTACAAAGCTGATGGCTCACTTGACAAGCACAAAGCTAGGCTTGTGGCAAAAGGTTTTGCACAGAAGGAAGGGGTCGATTATGAGGAAACTTTTTCTCCCACAGCAAAATGGGCCACCATCCGGATACTCTTTGCACTGGCAGCTCAGAACGGTTGGAAAGTCCATCAAATGGATGTAAAAACTGCCTTCTTGAATGGAGATCTAAAAGAAAATGTTTTTATGTCCAGCCTGAAGGATTTGCTGTGAAAGGACATGAACATAAAGTATGCAAACTTGTGAAGTCCTTGTATGGCCTCAAACAAGCACCACGAGCCTGGTATGAAAAGCTAACTGAGCATCTTCTGAAACTCAACTTCAATCATTTTGATCTTGATGATGCAACTTTATTTGTCAAGAAAGTTGGCAAAACAGTTGTATATCTTGTGGTATATGTAGATGATCTTTTAATGACAGGGAACAATGAAAGCTATATTGCATCCATAAAGAAAGAATTAGGAAAAAATTTTGAAATGACTGATTTGGGCCATGTTCATTACTATCTTGGCATTGAAGTAACCCAACATCCAAAATCCATATTTCTTTCTCAAAAGAAATACATTGGAGATTTGTTAAACAGATTTGGCATGACAGAGTGCAATCCTCTTTCTACTCCAATGGAACAAAACTTAAAGCTCACATCTATTGAAGGAAAGGAATTTGAGGATGCAACAAAGTACAGACAGCTTATAGGAAGTCTCATCTATCTCACTACTACTAGACCAGACATTTCATTTGCTGTTGGAATCCTCTCCAGGTTTATGCAAAAGCCTTGTGAGGGACATTGGTCTGCTGCAAAAAGAGTTCTAAGGTACTTGAAGGGAACTCAAGACCTTGGAATCAAGTATACACAGGTAGACGACTTCAGCTTGATTGGATACTCTGATTCAGACTTCGATGGAGACAAATAAACTGGAGTATCTACTTCAGGATATGCTATGAGTCTTGGATCAGGAGCTGTCTCTTGGAGATCACGCAAACAATCAGTTCCAGCATATTCCACAACAGAAGCAGAATACGTGGCAGTAGCTGAAGCAACAAAACAAATTGTGTGGCTCAGAAAATTCTTGAAGATTTGCAGGTGAAACAAGTACAATCAACTCCACTCATGATTGACAACACCTCTGCAATAAAGTTGGCCAAGAACCCAAAGTTTCATGATCGTAAAAAGCATATCAATACTAAATATCATTTGATCCGACATCATGTTGAGGCCAAAACAATCCATCTCCGCCATTGTTCCACAAATGAGCAAATTGCAGACATCTTCACCAAAGCGCTTGGAAGAGAAAAGCTTGAAAGATTCAGAACGATGCTTGGACTCACCAACATCCCTTCAGATTAAGGGGGGGAATGTTGACACCTAATCCGAAATGGATGGGTGAAGTGGACAGTCATCCAGAAGATGAACTGATCTGTTTTATTTATGTATATAAATGTATGTTACCTAATGAATAATACAATCAGTTTTCTCTAGCTCATTTATTCTGGAGTTACCCTGGCCTGACAAGTTTCTTGCCAGTTTTGGAAGAGTTCTGGGAACTGCACTAAGCATTCTAGTGTTGGTGGTCATCCTTAAACCACTGCCCTTTATACCAACATTTCAGAGAGCACATTCAGCCTAGCACTGCCATCCATTTTTGCACATTTTGTATTACAGCTCTCTTCTTGGACTCATACATAACCCTTTGGATTAAGGGGCGGAATGTTGGACACCTAATCCTCAATGGGTTAGTGTGGAAGCCGAATGGACAAAAGGAGTCCAAAAGACCTTGGGATGTGAAACCCAACGGTCACAACAATGTAATGTAGATGTATATCAGTTGTTAATAAAATTGTATTGTCATGTTTTATCCTTCCTATTTTGTGGTTGCCCATGTCTATTTAACAAATACAAAGAGCTAGTCTCCACTTAATTAACATCACATAGGAATCCAAATTTCTAGCCTCCACCTCATTAAAAAAATTTAGGAATCTAGAATACACTCTAGTACTCAACCTGATAATTCATGCATGATTCCATAAAACTCAATCTCCACCTCTGGCTCTCTTTTTGTTCAAGTTCCTTTGCCTATTTTCTCGCCTCCTACATATTTTCACCACCATTTAATGCTTGTTAGTAGTTCTATATTGAGTGACTTGTTTCACTCTGTATGAATTTTCTTGTCTTCCCTTCTTCTGTCTTGCTTGCATGCCATGCATATGCCATTGCCTATAGCATGTTGATAACAACTAAAATTTTCCCCCATAGCAAGACAAATCATCCTCTTGCACGGGTGCACATATGCCATCTTTAAGAGTTTAAACATTTTCTATCTACTTGAGTGGAGGCTTGGGTGCAAAATAAAATGTAGAATTCGAAATTGTCTATTTTCCTTAGTAGTTCCTCACAATTCTCCCACAAAGCTCTAAATCCATGTCCTCTCTCTCAGTCTACTAATTTTGGCATTATCAAAATACTTACATTCATCTACATAGATAGTTCATGTAATTATATTTACATGTGGGGTAAGTAAAAAAAAGGTTGTTATAGATCCCCACCCCTTATAGGAACACCATCCTTGGTGTTCTACATCTAAATGTAGTACTTACAATGCACTTATAAACGCAACTCCTTTCATATTTTTAATTGCATTTATATTTTCTTAATCAATAAACAAAAATGGGTATGATACCCTCATCTAATAAACCATTTTCCAAGTGGTTTATTTTGATCCAAAGTTCTCCCATAACACCTTTACCTCCTCGATTACTCGATTCCAGAGCATGGTCTTCCTCCTATCTAGGATGGACAATGGTTCTACTTGGAACTCTCCCTCGATTTCTACATACATCACATAGAATTCAACAATGAATTTAAGATCATGTACATACTTCATAAGTAAAGAAACGTGAAAAACATTGTGTGCATTAATTGTGGGTGGCAAGGAAAATCTATAGGCCATTTGCCCCACTCATTCCAAGATCTGAATGACCTACAAAATCTAAGTGCCAACTTGGCAGAATACCACACTTTTAATGAGATCTTCATCAATTTGATAAGAAGATACATATGCTCTCCCACTTGGAATTCCTTGTGCATCCTCTCATGTTTTGCATAACACTTTTTCCTATAGTGGGATACCTTTAATTTATGTTTGATCGTGACCACTTCCTACTCCATTTCCTTTAGCATATCAGGTCAAATAACTACTACGTTTACTAGGTCATCCGAGCTAATAGGATTGATGCATTTATGGCCTTAAAATACCTCAAAATGGCTCATTCCCAATGACTCATGATATCCATTGTTTCATGCTAACTCTTGTAATGGTAGGAATCTTCCCACTTCTTTGGTTGACGTGTGACATACATTTTCACCAAGTTCTCTAAAAATTTATTGACTTTTTTCGTCTACACATATGTTTAAGGATGGTAAGTGGTACTAAACTCCAACTAGGTTCCAAAACCAACAAATGGTGACTTCTAAAACTTTTAAGTAAACTTAGGATCTTGATATGATATAATATTCTTTGGCACATAGTGAGGGCTATACAAGGTTGCATGTAGGTATCCATCTTTCCCATGTGCAAATGTCATCAAACTAAAGCCCATCCCAATGGAGAAAATACTTGCTTTGAGTGCATTTTTGAGGGGAGACACAACTGACTCTCGTTGTCATCAATTATGGAAGTAAAGCCTCATTCCCACTCTTTTTTGGAATATATAATTCTTTTGTCCTTTTCATATTTGAAAATCCTATAAAAGAATAAAAGAATGCCTATGGTACAATGGAAAGAATGAGTGTCCATATACAGATGCTCCAGTTCCTCGGAGGCGAACATTCCTATGGTCAATCCAAGGTGATGAAACTAGTCAATGAAACTTAAAGGAATTTTCTTTCCATCAGCATAAGGTGTCAAGTTTCAGAGGCTAAGTGATTACAAGGTTGATTTTGTAGAAAGAGATGGTCAAAAAGTGGCTTAGACATGAGTCCAAGTGAAGTCAGCTTAAGGCCAAAAGGTACAAATAGTCAACATACAATGCAATAGTATGAGTCAACATGTGGGAGCCTCTCAGGTATAAAGACAGAAATCTAGTGAAGAAGAATGAAAATGAAGCTTCATCGCAAAATTCATGGTGGTACTAAAGATAACTTTCGAGCCTACTGAATCTTTGCAGCATGGGTAACATATGTTAGTGAGGATCTAACTAGGAAGCCCATGAAAAGGATGGATCTACCATCACGTCATGATTTTATAAGTTAGTGAGTGAAAATGGTTTAAGAATCATAACAAAATGGGGTCGACTCTGTGGCAACATATTGCAGTGTGGCGATGAGAATGTATAATGCAACGGAAAATTTGATATTCCCTAACCTATATTCCAGTGAAAAAAATAATAGCTACCATGACGGGTTACCAGTCATGGAATCAAAGTGGTAGAAAATGTCTTAAAGTCTCCAAGTTAACTTGAAAAACAAACTATCCTAACACTGAAAGAAAAAAATGTCACAAAGTTTAAAAATGAAACATAAACTTTGAAAAAGTGGGTTTTTCAAAGCTTTTTGAAAGTGAAACTTATAAATAGAACTTTGGACTTACCAAACCTCATTTGAGTTTTAAAAAATTGAGTACAAGAGCTCTGGAGCAAAAATAGGCAACCACAATCCACCAAATTTCTCAACCATAATAGTTACCAAACTTCCAAGTAATCTCTTAATTCGATCTTTCAATGCTTGTTTGTACATTTCGAGTATTTTTTCAAGAATTTTACTATGAGAAATTTGTTTTTAGATTTTTACTCTACACATACACAGGTTGGGTATATCGAAGTGGCATATTAGTAATCCCTATACATGATTGTGTATTAAGCTAGCATGAGTGTGCATAGTGAAATTTTTTAAATCATGGATGAAAATGGATGAAAATGCTTGAAACTACAGGATGACAATCACATGGAAGGAAAGAGAGCACAATGTAGTAGATAATGAAGTAATGAATGATCCCTTATCACTCGATGCACTGAGAGGATGTGGATTGTTGAAATTTTAAAAAATGCAAAATATGAAAACCAACAGAAGGTTGCTATAAATTCTCGTGAATTATTGGGATCCAGAAGAATATTATTTTATGATTGATCAGATGCCCCGACAGATTGAAGTAGAAGACATATAGTTCATTACTGGACTTTCCCGGAGAGGAGAGCCAATCAATTTGCAAGGGAAGGCTCGAGGAAGCCTTAGTGTGGATGATCACATTCACATATATTACCCTGGAAACAATGGAAAGGTAGGGACACAAATCCCAATCAAGAATGTGGAATGCTTGCCCTTCAAAATTTTCCTTTTTACTATTGTGAGGGTAGCATGATCAACTTCATTGTAGCAAGATTATTGTCTGACAATGAGCTTAGCAATAGATTTCCTCACCACAATTTTCGATTGGTGCAAAACCCTCCTAACCAATCTGAAAGAACAAATTACTTCTATCAAGAAGAGTAATACCAAAACTTTTGGGTATGGTACTATCCTTTGCACTTTCTTCTTTGAGAGACTACTAGGACATCGACCCAAAGTTGTGTCCACCATCACCAGCCAAATATATACACAGATAGATAGATGGGCTGACTTAATGAAGAGATTAGGGTTCAGTGACATCCCTAGACCAAAATTTGATGATGAGTTTTTCCTTTGGTGGGAACAACAAGTCATTTCCATTGAGGACTACTGTAATGCATGCATGGATTTCAGAGAGGATCTAGATCTAGTTCTTCCACGCAGTGCTACATGGAGTTCCATTGGTAAAATTGTTTTTAAGTTTTTAATGACATTTAATTTCTTTGGATTTCAAAAATTATGAATTGAAATTATTTTTTATGAGACAAAAATTCTTACAAAATTATTTCATCAGGATACAGATGTGGAACCGATAAGACGTAAGGGTCTACCCAAACATAGGCATCGTGGAAGGGAAGTAGAGAGTATCGCAACTGAGACTAAGAGAGTCATCCATACCACATAGAGGAACTTGGAGAGATTGACTCACTAGGTACCTATGGAAGCAATAGAGGATCCACCAAAGGCTTTGCAAAGATGCGTGGTACGAGTACCATGAGATTGGGTGTGGATTTTTCGATGGGTGGCTACTACCATCGTCTTCTTCCAAGATGCACATCCGAAGTTGGACCCATACATATAGATTAGAGATGTCCAAATATTTTTGATAGACATGATTGGGCTTAAGCCCTAATTTTGTAGGACTTTTTGTCTCGATTTTCTTTAATATTTTGAACATAAAACTTTTATCTATATATAGACAGTTTCATGATGTGATGGCCATATATATACAGATGGTTTTTTATTATTTTTTATTTTAATGTGATGAATTATTAGTAGTTCATATTATATGATGACTATGGAATCAACAAATGAGTTTTCTGATCATGGAATAACAATAAATGTGATAAATTAAATGATCTTTGTAATAAACTCACTCTCAGAAATTGACGATATAAATAATGATCTCTCACACAATAGATGTTGTTTAAATGAGACAGAACTAGTTGTGAATCCAGGTACACTACTAACGAATCAATACCAAGAGGTATTTCTTTAGATAGTAAGTTAACAACAGTATTATATTCAATAACATTGTCTGAACCAGGGCCAATACATATGCCTCTCGAAACCAACAATTGACCGGATGCATAGTAAATCAACTGAGTTGCAAAATCCAAATTCTGGGTATGTCAACTAGCACAATCGGTGAACCCTAGATATACTAGATCATCCATCGATACCTACCAAAGAAGATAAAATAATATCGATATCACTATGAAACCTATAGACAGATATGCACAAATATATACAATATCTACAACCAAGCAAATGGTAGGCATAAGCCTAGGCATAATACTTATTAAGATAGAGCCCATTTCTCCTCTCTGCTAACTCGTTTCCATGAAAATCAACAAATTTGTAAGATCCTTTTTTCAAGAACTTTTTAAAGTTAAAAGGACTGTACCACCTAGGTATGAGATTTCCTCCCCCTAAGGTGTATATATCTTGGTTATAGACCAAGACAAGGTCACTTTCAGAGCATACCCTAGGACGCACAACCTTATCATATTGAATATTCACTTTCTTTTTATGAGCTTCATTAATTGTGCCTGCATCTCGACGTTTCTTGTCAAGATGTTCCAAATAAATGAGGTGTTCTTCAAGACTGGAAGTGTCTGGAAGAAGTTCTACAACTACTTTAAGAGAAGGGATTTCACGCTTCAGAGCAAAGATTGATTCCAAACCATAAACTAGTTGAAAAGGAGTGAAACCCATAGCAGTCTTAACTGACATCCGGTATACCCAAAGTGTAGGATATAACACGACATGCCAATTGGATCGAGTTTTATTAATTGACCTTTATAGGATAACTTTCAGGGATTTATTCACGACTTCCACCTGACCATTGGCCTGAGGATAGTAAGGAGATGAATGCTCGTGTTGGAAACCCAACTAGAGAGTCAATTCAACCATCATCTTATTTTGGAAATGACTTCCATGGTCGGTGAAAATCTCCTTTAGAATACCCAAACGAGAAATGACTTGGTTGAATAGAAACAAGGTTGTTATTTCACCATCGTTTTGAGAAGTGGGCATACCTTCGACCCACTTAGTAAGTACTCCATGACTACAACAATATACTTATGACCCTTTGTTAAAGGTAGGTTACAAGTTCTAAAATTGATGCCCCACTTTGTGAATGGACCAACGGTAATAACAGGAAGGAATAGATTTGGATGAGCATGCATTTTTTGTGTATAAATATGACAAGGATGACATTTTTTTATCACTTCAACACAACCTTCGAAAATTGAACGCCAAAAATACCTTGCATGCAAGATTTTTTGGGTTGTAGCAAGCCCAGATAGATGACCACCATAAGCTCCACTGTGGAAATCATTCAGCACTGACTCGGCTTCTTCTAAAGTTAAGAAACGTCTAAGGATTGAATCAACCCCGCGACGATATAAAGTGTCACCAATAATAACATAACTTTTAGCAAAGTCACACAATTTTCTTCGCTCATCATTTGAAAAAGTGAAAGGAAACTTCCAAGTCTGAAGATATATGATAGTATCTCCATACCAATGATCTTGTGAAGAAATAAGGAAAAGATGTTCATCAGGGAATGATTCCTCATAAACTATTTCTTCTTCACAAGGCAATTCTGAGATTAATTCTGCAAATACTAAAGATTTCTTAGATTTGGCTAACAATAACTAAAGATCAAATTGTTGTAAAATAAAAATCAATATGTTATATTTTCCCCCAATCACTCGGCTTCTAAGAATAGATTGAAATGGGTTAATAACCACTAAGGCACAAGTTTTTCTAAAGAGAATATAGTGTCAAAGTCGTTGGACAACATGAAAAGGTGCCAAAGCTAATCTACAAGAGAGTATCATAATTCATGACCTATCAAGCCTTGAATTAGATAATAAATCACATACTCATGGAGAGCATCATCTTCCTTAACCAAAACCATATCAATGGTTGATTTTTCCGCAAGGAGATATAAGAGGAAATTCTTGCTACAATCGGGTGGTCTCACTAAGGGAGCATAGGTCAATGCTTTTTTCAAAGCATATAATGAGCATTGAGCAAAATCATCCCATAAAATGGAACTCCTTTCTTCAACAATCTGATAAATCCCTTTATGTTCTCAGCATAATTGATGATAAATCTCCTCATGAAATTAGCTTTTCCTTGGAGACTTTGAAGTGGATGGATGGTAGGTGGGGGAGGTAATTGAATTATTTCCTCCACCTTGAAGGGATCTACTTGAATCCCTTCAATAGATACTATGAATCCCAATAACCAACCAAACGTGACAGTGAAAACAAACTTATTCGAATTGAACTAGATTTTATAATAACGACATCGCTTAAAACCTGCTCAAAGATGATAAGAATGATCAATTCTCTTTCGAGAATGAGCAACTAGGTCATCCAAATAAGATTCAATGGTATGTTTGATATCATGGAAAGTGTAGGACATGGCCCACTGAAAAGTCGCTCCAGCATTTTTAAGGTGAAAAGGCATATTTTTGTATGTAGAAGTACACCATGGGTAGATAAAATTTGTCTGATGTTGATCTTCAAGATGGATAATAATTGATTATAACCCAAGAAACCATCCATGAAGGAGAAAATCTTGTTTCTCGCACATTCATCAATAATCTGATCATTAAAAGGTGTAGGAAAATTATATTTTTGCTATAGCACCATTTACCACTCTTGGTAGATCTGATGCTCTAATTATGGCCTAGGGCAACCCTCCCTTCCAAACTTGGTCCAAAAAAAAAAATAGTGTTTTATTCCCTACACTCTACTTTTCTCTATGATAAGAGCGTGTACATGTGAGTAAGCATATACCCAACCAGCATAGATATGTTAAAACACTTAAAAACAAATTCCTTAATTTCGAGTGGAGTTCATGGGTTTTACCTATTACTCACCTCCTATTGCTTGTGGCCCAAATGTTTCCCAAATGAAAAAAATAATTTGGAGAAGTATAAGTAAACCTCCATGGGAAAGCGTTAAGGGAGAAGAGAAAAGATGTTGATACTATAGTGAGATTGTCCCTCATTGAGTATGACGAAATTCTTGTGCCTCCTACACTCCCCAAAGCTTCAGGAAATCATTGTTTCCTTGTTGGAGATATCCTTCATCTTTCTTGAGATATCCTTGTATTGGTGATTGAGGAAGATTGCTGAGGCTAGGAAAGGATGGATCCGGAGGACAGTTCTGCTTGGAGCCGGAGAAGGACTTAGGTCGTATTTCTCCACTTTACTTGTAGATAACTTCAATAAAGGAATGTTGGTCTATTTCCGATATTGAATGTGTTTATGCATCTATTTATATTGTAATTTGTTTATGAATCTTACATTTATGTGTAATTGTTCATTCATTTATATGATTTAAAGTTAATATCATGAACATGCTTTATGTTTCTACTGTTGTATATGTTTCATTTAAATAATTTTCAGGTTTTGAAGACAACAAAAGAAGCTGAGGATTTGCACCATGCGGGATCTACTCAAATGTAGGAGTTACGGGTAAGGACACTCTTACACAATTCAGTAGGATAAGCATTTAGGTTGATTGCCTGAGCATTTCTTGTTGGGGTTTTCCCTCTGATCTATTGGGGTTCTCAACCCAAGACCCTAGGGTGTTCTCACCCACAACAAAATTGGTGACGCCATAGGGGATAACATTCTTGTTATTCCTAGATTAGGTTGTTTGTTCTCAATCAGGGTTAAATTTCTTGATTGATTAATTTTACGGTGTTGTTGATCCATTAATGTCCCAAGCATCAAGTCTGATCTTCTTGATTAGACTTTGATTTTTTTTTCCTAATTAAGTTTTGTATATATTTTTTTCTTGGGTTATAGTCATGTATGCACACAATTTTCTTCAAGCAAACTCACGTATATGCGATTTTCTTGTATTATAAATGTGTGTTCATGCTCCTATTCCTTGACACAATCATGTATTCAATTTTTTGAATTGTTTTTTTAAATATTTTTGACCAATTAGGTCTATTGTCTGGTGATTTATGTTGTTGTATGGTCATCTGTTGTGTGGAGAACTTAGTTTTCCTACAAGATTCCTTTTTCAAAATCTCCTTCTCACTAAAAAGGTCTTCATTGGCCTAGGATTTATTCTTAAGCAAGTTCATAGTTTGTGTCTTGGGTTCAAGGCTTCGCTTTGAAGTTCTTGGATGTTCTAGTTTTCCAAAACAAGAAATTGATTTTGATTTCATTTCAGCCCAAATTTCAAGTTCCCTTGCTTTTCTTGTTTGGTGGCCTTGTTGGTTTTCATGCTTCTTTGAGAGTCTTTTTGGCAAGTTTGAAAGTATT
The DNA here is from genome assembly GCA_000404065.3 of Pinus taeda. NCBI lineage: Eukaryota > Viridiplantae > Streptophyta > Pinopsida > Pinales > Pinaceae > Pinus > Pinus taeda. The sequence continues at coordinate 22,367 of APFE031373792.1, read as the reverse complement.
TCTTTCCCAATATTTTGTTAGTTTTCCGAAATCTTTTGCTATTGTTTGGATCAGTTTGTGCAAGTTTGTAGTCTTTATTGTTTCAACTTTAATTTATTTATGAGTTTATAACTTGCAAGATTTAAATATTCCTTGTATTTATTTCTTGATCTTTCGAAATTCTATACTATTTTTGTGACCTCAAAAAGTTTCTTTTGTTTCCTTAAAAGAAAAAACACAAAAAAATTGCTTTTGTTTTTCTTTTTCCAAGATTTTGGTTTACAGTTTTTTTTTTTTTTTTTTTTTGAGAAGTGAATTGTGATCTTTTGCAATTTGTTCTACTTGCTTTGGAGAGAGATCTATTTTTAATTTTTCCCTCTTCATTTTCAAGTTGGCTTATTGTATATATAAACATCTGCATTTTCTTATGAGTGTTGTTTAGGATCTTGCATCATCATTTTGACTTGCATTAGGTTAGTTTTCATTTTGAGCATTCTTAGTATTTTTAGATTTTGGATGTGTGTGGATTGTTTCAAAAAAGAAAATAAAATATTTTTCCTATATATACGTTTTCGTAGAACCCAAGTAGAAATCACTCTTCATCAAACAAAATGACTGCATCCACATAGTTAGTTTTCTATTGGTTTCTTTTGCGTCATAAACCATCATCAGTCTCACTCTTGTAATTTCGCCTGACGTAAAGAACATCTATATAAAATCAAGCGATCTAATGAAATGAACAAGAATTTTTATTGTTGTCATTAATAAGCACCAACAAGTTTAGGTTCATTAGGGCCTTGGAATAGGTGAGTGGAGAGTTAAATCTTCAAGGCCGCTTAAATTACAAAACTTGGAAGTTGAATAAAGAGAAAAACCCAATATCGTTAGAAGGATTGAGAAAGCTCCATGACTGGGAGTTAAGCACGATGGAGAGTGAAGAAAAGGAAGAGAGATACCCCCTCTCCTACTTGTTGGATCCTATCTCATGACTGTTCTGCCCAGTTTTTGATACGAGCTGGTATCCATAGTTTCCTTTCATAAGGATCGCATAGGTGGCTACGGATGGGAATCTCGTCGAACCTGAGGATGACGTTGCATCATGTTCAATAGTAATTCTAGAGGGTGCCCTTGCGAAGCTTTGGTGCTTGCACCGGCAAAGGTTGTTGTCTGGATGTTAGCGTAATTTCTTTTGATACCTTCACTAGTAGGCCTAGGGTGTAATTACCCAGACTATTTTTGGAAGGCCCTTGATTTTGACTTTCTTGTATTTTGTTGTCCAGTCTTAATGACCCGGAGAGGAAATACTTGAGATTTGTTTGATTTCTTGTATATTTAGGGACTTTTAGAGATTTCTCTTTGCTCCTAGTTGGCCTAGCTTTACATTTTTTTGAGTCTTTAAGTATATCTCCTTAAAATAATTCAAAGTGGTTGATTGACTAGCTTGTCATTCCAGGAGACTTCGTGGGCTATCACCTACGAGTCCCGAGCCTTCTCCTCGAAGGTGTAGGAGCAATCATGCCAGTGGTTTTCAAATAGTGGTAGTAGGTGCATCAGAGATTGATCCTCTGGTTGGAGTTATTGATTCAAAAGATATACTTGGTACAAGTAGAGTGTTAGAGAGGAACACTCTAGTTGTTTCTTGAGTCCTCTTCTAGTCAGAAGACAATATCGAGGTTGAAAAGCTTTCTAAGTCTATTGTGGCTCCTAATTCTCCTCTTCCTCCTTATTATCTATACGTTTTATTATTCACCAGGACTCCAACCAATAGGCTTTCGAGCCGAAGTTTATATTGATCTTTTCCTTTGATGACCACTACTAGAAGCATGGCATCCACGATAAGTGCTGTGAGTATGCAAACTCCAATATCCATACAAGGAGGAGGAACTATTTCTATACCTTCCATTACTCCTAACACTAATAATTGGTTCTACTTCCATTCCATCATCGAGTGGAAGTTCTCATGCTGTTGCCTCTGCCATTGGCTTTTTCACTTTTGGAATGCTAAATAGCATGATTCCCTTGGCTCCTTTAAGTATTCCATCAACTGCCTCCACATCCATGGCAAGTGGATCAAATTCTTCTCAAGGTTTCCCGTTTAGGGGTTTTCATATACCACATTCCAATCCAACTTTGGGATCAATGCCTTTTTCCTCTACGAATTAAAGTTATAATCCATTTAAGAGTTGGACAAACCCTGCGGTTAGTGGGTTAGGATCTAGGAATCAATCTTATTTCATCCAACAAGGGAATATGTCATATTCTTCTATCAGTTCTTTCGAGAACTTTTATCCATATACAAACCAAAACTATTGAGGGGTCTTTTGTCCCCAAACCTCTAAATATGGGCATCTTCATAGTGTTGGACATGATGAATAGTGGAGATGGAGGTGGAGGCAGAGGTGTAGGCACTGTAGGTGTGTGAGGTGGAGGTGGATTGGGTGGATGTGGTATCCCCGCGATACCCTGCTTTACTATCTGAAACACACCTAGAGGTCTACTTAGAACACTACTTTCTTCATCATTGTCAGATGCTCCCAAAAAAGGACTGTACTTAGTACCTAAATCTAGATCTCTTCTTAACATCTTTCCACTTCGTGTAGCTCCTGTCAAATCTCTTATAAACATAAATTTAATGGCATAACCCTTTTCTTGCACAATAGCATTTTAATCCAAGTTTTCGGGGACTTCAAGTACTTACTTCTTTTTCCTTTGAAAAACTAGCGTTCAACTTCACTATAACTGGAAGATGTATCAATCGCAAACTTAGTGATGAATCCACCCAAACTGTTATTAATGCAGTAATCGATGGCCCTCACAATCTTGTTTTCTGAAGCTTTCGGGTGCCTTACCAGTTATGGAGTCCACACCATAGGGTTATCTAACTTCCACGTACCTTAGCTGTCTGCCAATTTAGACAACCACTGGTGTAATTCACACGGAAAGGAGAAGAAGAAAATTTTGTGTTCATATGTATATAGGTATCTATTCAACCACCCTTCCTTTGACATGCACAAATTCCTGTTTTCTTGGGCTAAAAATTCAAGTAGCTTCTGATCTATCCAATTTTTTATTTCCTTCTTAGTTGGGAATCATTTATTCGATGTTACACATTCCTCAGAAAAATCTTGGGTCCCGACAACGGAACAATTTGTTGGCTTGAGCGGGTCTGGACCCACGTTTAGAGTTAGATGTGTCAACCAAAAAAACCCTACACTTCCAGCCCTTTCGGTAACAACACGCATAACGTAGGTTGCAGTTAACTTGAGGTAATACTGGGCGATGACAAAACCAAGTTTCTCCATCTAGAGGTCCGTGTGAAGAGCTTATGTTACTTCTAGGGTCTTATCTTGACCTTCATCAACCCTATCCCTTGAAATGTGCAAATTAAGATAACTTACAAATAATAGCTCCTAACTCTGCGTCGATTTCTTTAAACATTCATAACATCAAGTAATCTAACATATCTAATAATTTTGTGCATCAATTAAATGTTTCTTCAGATAATTGCAGAAAATAGAGCAAATTTACAGTGAACATAGAAGTAAACGCAAACACACAGATAAACAAATATTTCTCCAAAAAAAGTGTTTATTATGTTCAATCCTTTTGTTACAAACTCTTTCTTCCCTGTGCACATAGTTGTAGGGGCCTATGCACTAAACGACGAACTTACAAAGGTCTCCGTGCACACAACTGTAGGAGACTTCCCCTTCACCTAAGTACAAAAAATAGAATCTTTTGACTTAGATCAGTTACCCATACATGGATATTCAATTATTAATTTTTTCCTATGATTCACTATGACTCCTTTATATAACTTCTTTCATTACAATAGCATGGTCCGCAAACCATGGGTAGGTCACAAAATAGCTTAACTTCTTAACCAACTAAGGGCTTTGACCTTCCTAAAGCCCCCTTGACCCCTACAAACTTCGCAGTCTTCTCCTCGAAGTGCGAAGACTTTACAAAAATAACAAATAGTATTATAAAATTGACCCAAGGGGACCCTGTCCCAACATTGTCTATTATAATTAAAGCTTTGTGTTAAAGCTCCTACTGGTATGAGCATTGAGGAATTCAATTACAATCATTTGAGCATGTATATTATCCTTTGTGTGAATATTATTTTACATGTGTGATGTGCATTGAGTAATGGAACAATCACATTGGTATCTCTTGCATTTGTTAAATTTGTGAAACCATACCACAATTTCAATAGTGTTTGAGACAAGGAAGAAAATTGGCTAGAGATGGTGTCCCTCTCTCGGAACAATTAAGAGAGAATGTACAAGATTATTTACTTGATATGCACTAGCATTAGGCATCATGGAACACATCTAAGAGGGACCATAACTATCATATTGGTCTGAAGGTTAGAGTTAGTGTAAGAGTCTTATAATAGACCTTTGATGTGAACATTGATTGCTCCGTATTTGAATTATGTTCGATTCATTTGGAGACTTTGATGATGTTATTTTTAGTGAGATGGATTGAGTGATATTATGCCTTCGTCTCAGGAAAGGAAGCCATGTTTCTTTAGTAATAAGGCAAACATTTTTAAAGGTTGTTTGGAAGAAAAAATCAAGCAGAATTTAAGGTAAATTCCTTTGGTGGGATTTATAAACTATGGAATTGCAGAATTCTTCTACATAAATAGTTGTGCAATTCTAGTTGAATATTTTTTTTCTTTAGATTGAAAAATGGCTTGAATTAATAATGGATTAGAGCTACTAAATACCTTGATGCATTCCACTATTGATGGGATGGTAAAAAGCAACAAAGGTACTCTCTTTGACATGCATACTTGCTTGCAAAATGAAAAAGAAAAGATTGATTTTTTGCAGCTTAATTCACAACTTTAGCAAGAGGAACTACAAAAACATAGTCATCATTTTGAACTTACTTTCATTCAGAACAATCCTATATTTTAGTCCGAAGTTGACTCTAATTAGAAGCTAGAAGTTTTCCAGATCACAAAGCACAATGCAAGAGCATATTTGCATGCAGACGCAAAAATTTATACTGCACTTTCCAAGCCCATTATCAAACCTCGGGAAGAGCTTGTCAACAACAGGAATAAAACGAGTCTTAGATATGATAAGATGCTTCTCTTCACACTCCAAACTACTCCAATCCCATCTAGTTTCATAGTGTTGATTTTTTACATGATAGTTCATTTCACTTGGTCCTGCCCCTCCTCCATCACAAAATTTTATCAAATGCCAAAGTTGTGACCGACTTGGCCATGTGAAATATCATTTTCTTGATCTTAACCTGTGCAATAATTGTGGTTAGCACACTAATTCTTCAAATGGATGCTTAAAAAACAAGTAACCTGCAAGAACAAAGATTTGTCTTGGATGGATCGCTTCTTGGAAATGGCTTCAACAACCAAGAAGATATTTTGGTCATATGTCAGATATTCTTCTAGAGTATTGAAAAATATTGCAGTTGAGATCTCTTCATCATCTAACCTTGTATTTGATAGGGAGGGAATTGATGGTCATCTACAGGTTTCAAAGCCACATCAAGCAAGCCTGATTTGAAACCTACACTTGTTGCTTGAGCCTATAGCCAGAGTGCCATACCAAAATTCAAAGTTGTAGCCAAAGGAAAAGAAGCCCCTAATCATGCCTCTAGTTGGTGTCCTTCCTTAAACCACTGTAGGTTGTATACCTCCCTTTTTCCAGGTTGAAGGTCTCCCTCTTTAAAGTATTAGGGACACTTCCTCTAATAGAATACCTCAACTTCTTGCTAGATTTGGAAGAGTTCTACGAACTGCACTAAGCGTTCCAGTGTCAGTGGTCATCCTTAAACCATCAAAAGTTGAGACCTCGATTTCACCCACATTTTGCCATCATATCGAAGAGTACATTCAACCTATTTCTATCATACAATGTTGTATTGTTTTATTAGAGATGTCTTCTTGGACTTGTATATACCGCTTCATATTAAGGGGGGAATGTTGGAAACCCAATTCGCTAAGGGTTGGTGTGGTGGAATGTGAACAATCACTAGAGTCCAAGAGACCTTGAAATATCAAATCCAACGGTATTTTAAAATGTATAAATGTATATCTATGTGAATATAAATGTGACTAATTTTTTTTCTTATCTATTGTCCACATTCCATGTGTGTTTAAAAAAATAAATGTACACTTGATCTTCAATGAGCCTCTATAAAAATTTGCAATGGTAGGTCATTATTATCATTTATGTTTTCTGCTAACACACAATGTTGATATAAATTTTGTTGACAAGGATGGTTGAACTGCTCTTCATAAAAGAATGTGGTGACTTGCTGGATGTGCCTATCATAGGATGAGTGGCTATAGTGAACAATATTTATGAAATCCTGGATCAATTTTAGTCTTGGAAGGGATATCAAATTTAAGAAATAAATAATTTTACCATGTGCAAATGGTTATTGTTATTTAGGTGAAAGCACTAGTAGCATAGAAGAAGAATTTATATATACTTGTAAAAGGCAAGAGATACTGAAATATTTCATGGAATAAATTTTTGGAGATTGGATAAACCAACACTCCCTATATGTTTTGGGACATGTTATAACCACCTGTCGTGGATGTGTTAACTCTGGCGATGCATCCATTTTCTAACACCTGCAGGTTTTGGTGTAATGACAATGGTGATTCCAAAAATTGGTATCAGAGCCAAGGGTCTCAAGTTCGAATCACAGCAAGCTCATGCTAGGGGGGAGATTGTTGGACATTGGATAAACCAGTGCTCTCTATGTGTTTCACAACATGTGCTTAACCACCTCTCATGGATCCGTTAATTCTAACAATGCATCTGTTTGCTAACACCTACAAGTTTTGGTGTAACAAAAATTGTGATTCCAACATAGCTATCACACATGTCATTACTACGATTTGGATTGCTAAAGAGGTAAGAGTTGAAGATGAGGCTGCTAGAATAGTAGCACAGGTATGATGGAGATCCATTTTTCCTATTGCAAAGGTGATAAATAAAGAGGTGACAAACAGTGGAGTGTTTTTAAAGCACCTCGTGAAAACTAACAAAGCGAGTAGAATTCAATCTTAGTTAAGGGGTTCAATTTTTATGCCTAGTCAAACATATTGCGAGAAAATTTAATTTGCCATGCTAGAGGATGTCAGATTTGGACCTTACATGGATATTCAAAGCTATAAAGGGTGGATCAAAATTGGATTATGTGTGAAGTAATAATAATTTTATGGCATCGATATTGTGAAAAATTAATTGTAGTGGAATTTTGAAATGTTGTGTGCATTAGCATGTTGGATTATTGTTCTTAGCATAAGCGTTGTAACTTGAAGCTACATGGTGAATGTCAATTGCATTGAATGCAACAACCTCCTCCCGCATTTACCCAATCTAACCAAGTCCACTGTGGGTAACTATGTGATGAATAGTTACTATGATATGATTCAAATCCCCAAGTATATTTAAGGAATTGGAATCGATTAAAGAAAATCAAAATGACCTTCCTCAAAAGCTATAGGACCCCTAGGGGCTAACCAACCAGTCGAGGTGCCAAACCCCTAAGTTAACCATCTTTCTTACTAAACTAGATCCCCAGTCGCACTGATGAAAAGCCATCCATGAACCTAAAACCATCTAGTCACTCCTACAACAAGGAATCCATGTGACTGTGGGATTTTTCAAGAAGTGTTGTGCCAATGACCCCAGATTTTGAGCCACATTTTCATGGCTAGGATATAGGCCCTTGCCTAGAAATTTATGAAACTCTAAAAATGATAAATAACAAGATAGCAAGGCCTCTAATGCAAAACTTGAATAAGGACCTAGCCCGAAAAGGCCTAGCCATGACAAACATCCCATCAAACATATCATAAACATGTAATGGAAAGGTTATAAATACACATATGAACTTAGGGGTCTCATACTTATTTGATAATCGTTAAGAAGGATTGATGCCTCCTCATAAAAGATGAATATAATCTATTAGGTCCTGAATTCATTAACATTTAATCTACTAATCAAAACATGATGAAAGCCATAACTCAAGTTTGTCATGAAACATGCTTATATTCAACAAATAACCAGAGAAATAGTAATCATGAAGCAACCATTTAAGCCACATAATGAAAAGCAAATGTACTCATATCATACTAAAGGAAAATGAGTTCTTATTAACATATGAAAATCACACCAACTCAGGGACTTCCATCTACCACTCAACCACAGATTGGGATGAACCAAATCTCTCTTTCAACTGATCACCCCCACGCCATATTCCAAGCATGAATGTATCTCATGGAATAAATCAATAACACCAAACAAGGGCTTCCAAAGGGCAAACTACCTCAACCCTCAACCAATGGTTCCACCTCACGGTTAGACATCACTATATATCACCAGATCAGTCTCAACCCAAGTTTTCCAGGGCTCTAGAGCATTTGTTCCAACCAAGGCTTCTAGGACTACTAACTCAATCCACAACTATTGTCGTGCTCCAGAGTGTCTGTCCAACCATGGCTTCTAGGACTAGTAACTCATTACGCCAAGGGATCCAGAGTGTTTGTCCAACCAAGGCTTCCAGGACGAATAACTCAACCCAACTTGTTACAAGACTTCAAGAGTGTTTTCCCAACCAAGGCCCTAAGAATTAATAACTTAACCCATAGCCATAAGGAACATGAGCACCAACCATAAATAAAAAGGAAAAACCCACAACACCATGTTTCTCTAGGAAATGGAAAGGCTAGGAAAAATGACTATCAATTTAGGGAATTATCCATGTCAATGATAGATCATAACTAATAAACCACATGCATACACCATGCATGTGAAAACTAGAAAGTAAATCATACATGCAACTTGATACCTACAAGAAAAACCCATTTTAGTTGTTGGTCCCATTGTTCCCTTGCACTTTCCTTCTTGCTCCAAATACAAAGTATGGAACACTCCTTGAAGAGTTCTCTAGGAAAACTCTAACTATCTAAGAGTATGAGAGAGAGAATAGAATGAGAGTGGCAAAGACTGAACTGAGAAAAGTTGTGAACTGATCCTCAGAAACATTTTTATCATTGAGGCCTCTATTTTCTTCATTTTTCTTATTTTTGTTTCAATTTCCTCCTCACATGCAAGTTGTGACCTTTCGCATTCCTTTTCTCCTATTTTCCATTATTTTCATAAATAAATGCCAATTACTAACACTCTGCCTTTTGAAATCCTTTGCATTTTTCAATTTCCATAACCATTAATTAATCATAAGTGATCCCCATCACTATGTTTTTCCCAACATTCAACTTAGAATACATGTCCCATGGCCTTGGTTATTATTTTCCTTTATTAACTTTATTACATGGATTTTTTATGAGGGTTGTTACATTGAACGTGTGAGCCTATGTTGAACCACGCCAGAACAATGGAGCGTGGAACAAAGGTGTGTTGAGAAGAACATGTGAAGGCTCGACTCTGACAAATGGCTTATGATTTTGGATGGTACCACTTCAAGTGGTGAGAAATGTTTCTTTCCCGACAAACAAGGGTTTTCCATGTTTGAAAACTAATTCTTTTTGTTAAATAATGAATCCATAATTCTTTGTTACTTTTAGAAAATCCTACATAAAATATTTAAAAGGTTGATAAGAATGAAATCAACTACATTGAGTTGCTTATTTCTTTACACTCTAGATCTAATATAAGAAAGTGCACATTAAGAGGAAACTCGCACGAGAAAGCTGAGGAGTTGAATTAGTCGAAGGCGTGGTTGCATTTGGAATGCATGGATGGATTTTTCTACTTTGGAAGTAGAATGTTGTGAAAGGTAGTAAATTTTGCAACATAAAATTCATAGATAGATAAGAAATTTTTTTAGTGAAATTGGAAAATTTGTAAGAATTGAAAATAAGATATAGTCTGATAATGGAAGATATCCATGTTTTTAAATTGGCATTCTAATGTTAATTTGCAGGTAGCATCAAGTAAGAGAATATTTGTGGTAGAAGAACCTTAGAGTTGAGAGTTGTAATAATTCTAGTTGAGTTTGGAAGGAGAGAGAACAAGGAGAGTTCTCAATAGAAGTGTAGAAACATAGAGTGAGGGAAGCTCAGAGCGAAGGTTCTAGAGTGAGGACCTTAAACTTACCAAAATGAGAGGAGGAAACTTGGTGAGGTAGTTGTAGCAAGGTGAAATAGACTTGCTATTGTAGAGGATAAGTGGCCAAGGAAAAGTTCACATAAGAGAAGGAGAAGATGATTATATCATATCATAACAAAGGTTGAGGTGAATTCCATAGAAGAAGGAAAGAAGATGTCAAGGAAAAATACATCAAGAAGAAGACGAGTGATGAAGAGTTTAATAGGGAACTCATTGAAATGAAATCATGGTTGAATGTGCTTCTGGAGCTTCTACAACATAATGCTAAAAACCAGATATGTAGACAGGTGCTACAAAAAAAGGTGAAGTAGAACAAGTTATAGGTGAAACTTAAACATAGGTTAATTAGTCAACAAAGGAGTGAAGAGCTCAAGGAAATCAAAATGAATGTGTGCATTTGTGAACCAAAGAAAGGACCATTTCTTGGTGAGAATGGAGATGAGGGACTTTATGCAAGTCTCATGAACTACTTAGATAGTTCATATCAACATGTGGATGTGTTAATAGAGGAGATAAAGAGACTAAAAAGCTAAATATTTTTTAAATTGATATTTTTTGTATCATTGCAAGTTATTTTGTGGATGGTTGTACAAAGAAATCTATAACTTCCATGAAGGTGAAGGAAGAAAAAAAAAAAATTCATCTCAAGACATGGAAGGAAAAAAAACTTAGAATTTCATTCTGCTAGAGGATGAGGTAGCATTGTCTCATGAAGAAAACCATGGTGAAAGAGATACATCAATGAACAAAGAGATTATTGTTAGAAAATTAAAGAAACATGTTGTTGCAGAGGACAAAGAAGAATTGGCTCATGGATATAGTCGAAGGAAGAGCGACATTCAAGCTTAATGCTGGAATTTTTTGAAGAAGAGCTAAGGATGTTGGAAAAATCATTGATCAATCTAAGGATTGGTGGAGAATGTTGCATAGAATTTGTAGACATGGAAGGAGAACTTAAGGAATTAGATGAAGCGAGGAGTAACAATTTTGAAGATATCAAAGATGAGAACATACAACAACAACCAATGAGAAAAAACAACAAAAAAGTTCAACAATAGAGGAGCAATAAATTGAAAAGTATGTACCAACTAGAGGACAAGTTGGACATAGAGAATGAAGAGATGGCTTATTTGGAAAAAAGGATATTGGATCCTAGGGTTCATACTCCACATGCACAACTCAAGCCACTAGAAGAAGTTTTTTTAAATGACATCAAGATGGGTGATCTTGCAAGGTATGATCAACACAAATTATTTGAAGAACAAGCTAATAATGATTTTGATATTCTTATGCACGGGAGTATGCAACAAATGAAAATGGACAACAAAAGATTTTAGCAGCCAAGAACAATGTTGGATGATGAGATTGATAGGTCATGGATGTTGATGAAGAGGATAACCAAGAGAAGGTATTGTAGATAGATACGGATGTTCAACAACAATGAGAAACCATTTGTAAGGCTTTGCATCAGCAAGGCAAGTGGATAAGAGCAACTTAACATTTGAAGTCTTAGAGAATTGCAGGAAATAAAAACAACATGAATGTTATAGAAGGGGATTAGTGGATAATTATAAAGCAAGGTTTGGGATCCTAGAGGATTCAAGAATAAATGACACATGACCAGGAGGTCGTGAACTCTTTCTAGTTTGGGAGTCTGATGCAAGAGCATTAAAGTTTCCCAAATCCATCAAATTTTTTTAAGAAAAGCTCCAAAGCGGCTTCAACATTGAAAATTAATTTTAATTCCTTATTTGTAAAAATTATTATTTTCTTTTATTATTATAGAAGATATGAGAAAAACTATGGATATAATTAGATGTATGAGAATATTTGTTTTCGGGCATGAGAGGTCGTAGGGGGGTTAATATTTCTATAATCTCAGCAACAATTAGGATAGAAAAATATTAGAGATCTTAGAGGAGTTCATTTAGGATCTAGGAAAAGCAATTGTGTTTTGTAATTCTATTTGCTGTAAGCCTGTGGGCCATCGGAACTGATGGCCAAATGAATGCAGAATCAAGCCATAGTGAGTGAATGAAGAACAAATGTTTTTGTAATTATATTTACAAGATTTTATGAATGAATATATTTTCATGCAATTTGGTAATAGTCTTTATGTAGGTGTGAATGAATAATTATAGTTTTGTGTGTAGTCTCGAATTAGGAAAAGTTTCAGTTGTGTCTGAATATTGAAACAGATGATTGATTGAGCTTAAGTTCTGTCATGAATGAATGTTCTCAGTTCAGTGATGTTTAGATACGATGTCAGTAGTAAGAAGAGTTCCTGTATATATTGAGTCTTCATGGGGCCAGATATATCATTTTCATCTGTGTTTTATGATGTTTATTCGACATGCAAGATTGGTAAATCCAATATTTTGCATAAAGTGAAATCACTAAATGAGAAAATGTATATGTAGATTGTCAAGGAGAAGGTGCAGGTTTATGATTTTCCTTCACCAAAAAGTTATGCCACTTAGAAGTTGACCTTCTTGTCTTCACCACCATAATTGGAGAGGATGCCACATCAACCCCCATTATTCATGGAAAATGGGTTATCCATGTGACTATGATGAAGAAAGCTCTAGAAGAGTCCATATTGTAACAAGTCATCAAATGTAACTACTAGTACGCTATTGGGATGTGTTATAACTAGGCCATTAGGAGGAAAAGAAATTTCATTCTTTCCGAGTGCATTTGTTCCGTAGACAAGCAAAAATAGCGAAGAGGTGTAGGAGATAGAGCACACAAAGAGGATTTAGGCATTGTAGTAGCCCACTGGCCATAAGCCATACTTCTTTGTACTTGTAGTCATTTTCTATTAAAAGAAAGAGATCAAACTGACCTCACCTTCTACTTAAGTTTTCTTCTGAATGGATTTTCCATGTCATATCTTGTGTTAATCATGGATGGTGGGATTTTATTTCACTGTTATCTATTTTTTGTATAATTGTAATTTTCACGCATAAAATTAAGCGTAATTTATAGATCCATAAATCTTAAGAAAAATAAAAATCTAGTGATGTAGGTTTCAAATTTTTAAATATAGTTTTATCACATATATTGTGTTGAACTATCTAGTGGAATATCCATGACAATTTACAAGTCAATTGCGGAGAGATTACAATGAAAAATTGTCATTCCAAAAAATCCATGCAAAATTTTGAAGAAAAATAGACCATAAAATATACTAGAAAGCCCTCGAAAACATTAAAAAAACCACTAATTAATATTTATAATTATACTCAACTGTTTTCATACATTTTTTTTCTACATGGGGGAAAACCTATCATAACTTATTTGTCAAACGAGTAGTGAGGACAACCATCTCTAGCTGCTAACAATGAGTGTAGGCTGGCTCATCACCGTTATTCAAGGAAAACCATGCCACCTGGAATAACTAGCTAGTCGTCCTTAATGGGACAGGTTTTCACTAGATATCTCTGGGTCTTGGGTCATAACCTGTTTCCTTACGTCTGAAGAAGACAAACTCTTAGCCAAACTTAAAGAGTTTTATGACATACTCCAAACCTTAACTATTTTGATACATATCAAACCTTTCCAAATAATATAATTTAAAAAATTATAATTAATATATAATTTCATTTAAAAAGTCATAAATTAATATTGATAATTATATTTAATGTTGGATATGAAGTTTGTTGGTCCAATAGAAGTGGTATGTCGTCATTATCTTAGAGTTAGGACATATTTTATCATGTGGACCAGCTTGCCATGCATAGCAATTATTAAGAGGATAAAACTTAGCAATTCGTACTATTTTGGAGGTATGTTTCTGTTTGTTTTATTTTCAAGTTTGGGGAAAAGTATAAAATTATGTATCGTTGAACTATGTTAATTAGGTGATAAACACTATCATCTCTTCTAAGGTAATTTTGAATAAAACCTAATTAGAATTTACAACAAAAATTTAAATCCAATACTCATTTCTAAATTTTATTATCCAAAAATTCTGATTTCACTGAAAAGAAATAAAAGTCACGAACAAAATATTACCTCAAGAAAATGCTTGTGACCAAACATATTAAATTTGTCACCTTAATATACACTTAAATCTAATCACATTTATTCTCCACTGATCAACCCCAACAACATGATAGGTAGGTTTTTGACTTTGACCATAAAAGAACTAGAGTCTTCATTCGCTTATTTTATTTTATTTATTTATTCACTAACAATCGCCGAAATTCCTTTCCTTTCATCGCAATCTGCAACGGCTATGACAAAGACTTCATTCCTTCATTTGATTTCCATTACAGAACAATCGCCGAAATTCGTTTTCTTCATTGCAACGGCTATGAGTGAGATGTCCCTATCTTTAACAGATCTCTTATTTCAGCTCGGCATAACTTCATCTGTTCTTCATTTATTGCTACCGCTTTAGATCTTCTTAACTTCCCACTAAAGTCTCTTTTGATAGGAAGATCCACTTCATGTTTCTTGATATGCCAAAAGGCATTTGGATCTTCTGAGCAGCATTCTTTAAATTTAGCAGTGAGATCTGCTATTTGAGTAGCAAACTTCCCACTATCTAAATTCTCTTCTGTCTTTAATATTTCCTTCTTGGTTTCCATTTTGGCCAACAGATTCTGCATTCTGTCAATCCTCTCCATTCTGTTTGGCGAATTAGAATTAATAAATGGAAAAAATATCTCTTTATCTCCCAAGCTAACAAAATATCCATACCTTTGACTGTTTGTATCAAGCTTGGCTCCATGCTTTTCAAAATTCTGGAAGAATGGTGTGCCAAGATACATTGCACAATCCATTCTTGTGACTATTGGACAAACTAGATGAACACCAACTTTGTCATCTAGGAACACATCAATCTCTGCTTCATGCCTAGTGGTAATCTCACCACTTGCTGTAGTAATCTGAGGCATGTGGGGACCGAATCATAGTACTAATATACTATTTACACAGAGGAGATTCATGAGTGAACCCTCAAAAGACTGGAATGACATAAAAGAAAAGATTTTTTCAAATCTCAAAATGTACAAAGTGGAGATTCCAGGACAAGGGAATCCACGAAAGCTCATCCGGCACCATAGTCGGCCGAAAAGACAACACTCTACATCATGGTGTAGTAATCAATCTGCGGATATGTGTAATGCTGGTATTGGTAATGTTCTACCAGGAAATCATTGAAGTACTGCACCTGGACTTCTTTCTCCGATTCCCATGTCTGAGAAGTATTCTGATTAGGCGGCTGCATAAAATCAATCGGCTGGTATGGATTTAAAGTCGTGTCAACTTGATTGTGAAAATCTTCATAATTGGTACTAGAGGATATCCTTCTTGCTTTATAGTGATTCGTGACAAACCACCTGACATGTCCACAGCGCCTTATTGCTTGGGAAAAAGCCAGATCACTTATGTCAGCAATATGCTCTACACTTTTGTATGGAAGTCCATTCATATAGGATGTCGGTTCACTGAACCCTGGTATTTTGAGTATTTGTAGAGTATATGGTTTTATGAGTAATCCAGAGAGGCCGTAGATCTTCCACCATTCAATGAACCAGTCAGGAGTTGGATCCTCTTGTTCTAAGTCATCAACATACATACCTTCGAATAAGAAAGAGGCTTGTACTACATAGAAAAAGTTTGTTGAACAATTTTGAATGTTCATTGCCAAGTAGAAGCATTCTTTTTGTCTGTCAGTATCATAATCCTCTTGATGAAGATGATTGCTGAATCTTCTAAGTGTGATATGACAGTTTGTCATTCTGTCATAATCTCTGTCATCTCTTTCAAGTGTGTAGTGGATACTGTCGATATGCTCCAGATATTCTAAGGCTTCCACTGATTCTTGGTTCATCTCATCTTGCATAGTTTCTGTCCAAAGATATGGAAAACCCTCTCGATACCTGATTTCCTTAATCGGGTACCAATCTCTTTCATGGAGGATTAATGGAGTTTCAAGCATGTAACTTATCCATCCATTTGGTGTTTCAATTTCAACAGTGCCTTCGCTTCTTCTGATGTAGTTGCACTGTAGGCTTGAAATTGAGTGACCAGTCAGAAACTCTCTGCTCAACATATCAGCAAAACTGTTTTTGTTACCTGGTATGAATTCTATGTCAAAATTATACTGACTGAGCTGCATTATCCACCTCACCATTGCAGCATCTTCAAAATCGCATTTGCGAATTACAGATTGCAAAGGCTGACAATCTGTCCTTATTGTAAATCTGGTATATATTACAAAATCTCGGAATTCAGCAATTCCCAGACAAACTGCTCTGAGCTCCTTCTTCAAACTTGACCAATTTAGTTGGCCCTTCGCCCAGAGACCAGAAGCATATTGGCATACTTCAATGCCCTTTTTCTTATCAGGAACTTTCTGACATAAGGCTGCTCCCCATCCTTCATAACTTGCATCAGTCATGATGATTTTCTCCCAGTCTTCCCTTATTGGAGAAAGAGGCTGAATGCCTTTTCCCTTTTCCTTTATTGATTTTACAGCCTCTGTGCATTCCTTGCTCCATGGAATAGGGGCTTTCTAGAGTCTTTTATTTAACAACTTTCTTTCTTGAGCACAATGCTTGATAAACTTTGAAATATAGTTAAGACTCCCTAAGAACCTCTGCAACTGAGTCTTGTCTTTGATTTCGTCTGGAAAATTATCAACAAAATTCAGACTTCTTTGGATCACAGTATATGAACCATACTGTATGTTGTATCCTAAGAAATCAATCATGGGCCTGAATAGTTTCATTTTGGGCTCTGATAATACTATTCCCATTTCTTTGACCCTGCACAGAAAGATTTTCAAATGTTTGATATGGTCAGAAATATTATCAGAATGAATCAGTAAATCATCAATGTACTTTTTCAGGAATCCTTCCATTCCTTCAAAAGTTTCATCCATAATTCTTTGGAATGCAGAAGGAGCATTGATTAGGCCGAATGGCATGATGTTCCATTCATAATGTCCTTCTGGAACTGAGAAAGCAGTCTTCCATTTATCTTCTTCTCTTATACCTACTTGCCAAAATCCAGATTTCAAATCAAATTTGGAGAATATTTTTGATCTGGATATATGTGCAAGTATCATAGAAGGTTTAGGCAGCGGATAGGCATCATAATCTAAAATATCATTCAGAGGTTTATAATTCACAACAAGTCTTGGCTTACCCCTGGTGATTTCAGCATGTTTATTTACATAAAAAGAAAAGCATGCAATTGGACTTTTGCTTTTTCTGATCAACCCTTTCTTTAACAGATCTCTTATTTCAGCTCAGCATAACTTCATCTGTTCTTCATTCATTGCTACCGCTTTAGATCTTCTTAACTTCCCACTAAAATCTCTTTTGATAGGAAGATCCACTTCTTGTTTCTTGATATGCCAAAAGGCATTTGGATCTTCTGAGCAACATTCTTTAAATTTAGCAGTGAGATCTGCTATTTGAGTAGCAAACTTCCCACTATCTAAATTCTCTTCTGTCTTTAATATTTCCTTCTTGGTTTCCATTTTGGCCAACAGATTCTGCATTCTGTCAATCCTCTCCATTCTGTTTGGCGAATTAGAATTAATAAATGGAAAAAATATCTCTTTATCTCCCAAGCTAACAAAATATCCATACCTTTGACTGTTTGTATCAAGCTTGGCTCCATGCTTTTCAAAATTCTGGAAGAATGGTGTGCCAAGATACATTGCACAATCCATTCCTGTGACTATTGGACAAACTAGATGAACACCAACTTTGTCATCTAGGAACACATCAATCTCTGCTTCATGCCTAGTGGTAATCTCACCACTTGCTGTATTAATCTTTGGACAAGCAGTTTGCCTTCGATGGTTCATGCTTACTACAGTATCACTCACAATGTTGAGTCTAGAACCAGTATCCATGAGAATTTTCCAGTATTCATATTGGTTCCCAACCTTAACTTTCATTCTTATGCAATACATCACATCTTTGTTTATGATATTGCATCCAAAATCTGTTCTGTCCTTTTCTTCTTCTTCTTCTGAACTGTCATGTTGCTTGCTGTGTGTCATGGTTGTATTCATATGGAAAGTCCAATTTTCTGTTTTTCCTGAAACATCAGGATTCTCTGAAGATGATGCTCCTTGGACTTTCATCAATCTAATATTCAGGTCTTGGAGATTCTCAATGCACAGTCTCCTGTTTTCTTTTATCGTCTTTCTCAGTTCTTTAATTGCCTGATGAACTGCAGGCAAGGTCTGAGGCAAATCTTCTCCAAAATCTTCATTTTGGAATTGCCGAGTCAATGCTTCAACTGAGAATAAAGAGGCAGGTGGAACATACCCCTTATTTGGAATCTTTCTTGAACTGGATGATGGCTTGTTGAAGTGGTCTGTCAACAAGGACTTGTACATTTCTTTAATTTGAGGATCCGTTGCAGCCATCATCTACATGAACAAATTTCTGCTAACTTCATCTTCTTCTGACTTCATCATTCTGACTGTGTTACAATTGCAGATGTCTGGATCACTGCATTCACAGTCTTTACATTCTATGCAGTGAGGATCTCTGCACCATTCTTCATCTGAAGAGTCAGCAGAATAAACATAATTTACATCTTCTTCTGTATCAGAGTCAGAAGAAACTAATTCATCACAGCTACTAGGTAAATCAAAGAAATTAATCTTTCCTTTTTTGTTTCTGTATGTTATTTTCTTCTTTGATTTTTCAGTCTTCTTTTCTGGGCAGTTTGGAGCTGTGTGGCCTTTCTTGTTGCAATTATAACAGATGATCTCTTTTTCTTTAGAGAACATTCTTGTATGTTTATAAGGCTTTGTTTTGCTGTGTCTCTTCTTTGATTTGTCCTTGGAAAACTCAGAATTCTTCTGTTTGAAATGTTTTTTCTTTCTTCTATGCCCTCCAGAATTGTCAGGTTTTCCAAGGTGCCATTGTTTACACAATTGCTGATAACCATGTGGCTTTTTGGGATTTGTTGCAGCCCTAGCAATCTTCATTTGGGAACAAATCTCAACTATGATTGCTTTGACTGCTTGCCTAATTATCCCAAATTTATAATCCCCAACCTTTCCTGGCAGTTTATTTACAATTGCCGTAGAGACCCATTGCGGAAGAGAAGCAACAAAAATCTCTTTCCATTTGGGTTCTAATATCAACTCAGGTGATAATGTATGTAATCTATGAAGATATTCATTGAAGTATTCATCAAAATGTTGCATATTATGCAACTTCATGGCCAGTAATGTTACAGTAGTAATATCATTAGTAATCTGGGGAAAACCAATGAAATTCACTATAATGCTATAGATCAATTTGCCAATCATATTATTTACAGGCACATTAGTAACAGGATCCATGTAGGTGGAACCATCTTCATTTAAAACTACTGATTGTTCCCAATGTGGAAGAAGATTAGGTTCTTTTATTGTTTCTGCTTTCAGCCATGAATCTAAAGTACCCTCAAATCCTCCTATGATCCTTCTGGTTGCATTTACTGGGCCAATATCATCTGAGAGATATGTTCTGTAACAAACAAGCATTGAATGTAAAACAGACATGACTTCGGCTTCTGTACAATTATCAATGTTCCACGAATATGTGGAATTAGCAGACCAATCTTTATGATATTCTGACTTCATTAAATCTCGTCTGTCTGGGGCAGGATTCCAAGTAGTATCCCATCGGGATCTAGAGGATGTGGCATGAACTTGTGTTTCAGTATTTTCTTCTGGAATAGAAATACCAAACTGTTCTTTATCTTGGGTAGAGAAATTATCAATACAAGCTTCAAGCTCTTCAACTTCTGGTACTGAATCAATTTTGTGAAGACTTGTATGATCTTTATTTTCCTCTGATTCATCTTCTGGAATTTCTCCAAATAAGAAACTTGTTTTGTATTTTTGTGAGCTTTCTTCAGTTTCCTTTTGCTTTGATGAAGTAGGAACTGGGCTGAAAATGCTGGGATTAGCAAACAAAGAATATGGATGTGATGATGTTGGTGGAGGAAAATTTATAGAGCTGGGGGCCTTGATAAGACTCTCGACAGAAGAGGTAAGAGAATATGGAAGAGTACTCTTAGGTTCAGAAAAAAGAGTAGCTGTCTTATATGCATCTGAGTTTGGTTTTTTCTTCAAGGAATCAATTCCTTTGGTGACTTCTGTGACTTGTTTCTTAACCAACTCAAGACTACTAGAAACTTTGAAAATTTCTCTTCCATGAGCAACAGATGCTTCATGGATCTTCCTTTCTGTAGATAGGGAGAGTTTATCTAAACTCTGTGCAAATGTCTAATCATTTTCTGTCAGGGTTTTTACACTTTCATTTAAACAAACAGTGTTATAATCTTGCTTCTGTAATACTCTTCCCACCATAAGCTTTAATTCAGAACATGCAGTATCAATAGAGTCAAATCTGGTTTTTAGATATTTCTCAAGGCTAGATAATGCTAGATTTGTCCAGTTTGTGGCAGCAATTGAATCCTTTGCTGTTATGGATGGATCATTAGAATGGGATGGGAGGACTCTATACAATTTCCCATCTTGATTTCTGATGATAAAAATTTTCCAAGGAGGAAAATCTGTATTAGTTTCATGAATTGAACCATCAAGAAGTTCCCATTTATGCTTATTGGGAGTTCTTGATCTCATCATGTTTACCCGGAACTGTAAACAGATCTTTCTTATCAATTCCTCTCCTTGTTGCCTAACTGCTATCAAAGTTCTTGAGATATTTGGTTTGGTCATCATATTATGGATCTTTGAATCAAACTCAGGGACTTTAAGAGGAAGAGGAATAACAACAGGATTTTCTGACATCCTTTCTTCTACAAACCTTTGAGAATCCTTGATTTTCTTCTGTTTGGCCTGATTCCTAAATTGCTTCATTAAGGATTCTTCTATAATGTTTGCAGAGGGGTAATACCATTCATAGAATGATATCCACTGGTTATTTGCCTGCATCCATTCTTTCCATTTCTCAACATTCTACTTGTTAAAAGCAGGTCTGTCATCTTTTTCAAGAAGTCTGACTTCTTGCAGATATAAGTGTTCCTTTTCATGAGTAAACATATCCCAATTAAACATTTTCTTCTTCCAAGCATCTTCTGGATCATAAGGACCAATTCCTTTGAAAATCTTTAAAAATGCTATGATCTCAGAGTCAGAAGGAATTTCAACATGCTTTGGTATCTTATCAATGGGATTTTTTCTATAGGAAGGAATGGGCAAGTCTTTTACATATCCAAGGCCTCTAGTAGAAGAACTGGAAACAGTTTGTACAAGTAGTTCTTCTTGCGGGTTAAAAAATGTAACACGCTTAAAACTTTCTTCGGAAGAATCAGACAAAGGAGTGAATTTTATCATATTGATTCTCTTTGAAGAGTCACCATGAGGTGTTGGAGGCTCAGATGAGAATTGACAAAAGGTTTTTGAGCAGTGGGGATGATCACATACAGAACTGAAAGGCGGAGATGGATTTTGTGGTAAAAACATTCTTTTGATTGAATCAAGAACCAACTGGTCTATTTCAAATTGTGGGGAGATAGCAGACTGTTCAGGATGTAGGTGACTGATTGTAGTTGGTATTGCTGAAACAGAAGTAGAGGGTCCTTCTCTCTGGAATGTATTGATTCTGGGGAATCTGGTAGTAACTCTTCCATCTGTCTCTGTGATAATAGACTGTGCAGCTGCAATTGGTTTCTTGGTTGGTTTTCCCCAATTAGTTACCCAGTCATCAGGTGGACATAGGTCATTCCTGGAAACATGGATAGGTGCAACTGGGTTGCAGGAGGAGTCATACTGGATTAAGGTAACTCTACCTTCATCTTTATCTGGGGAATGTAAAATAGCAGGAATTGTTGTGTTATAGAATCTAACACACGTAATATAGAAAATGGATAAATTTTTTGATTTTTTCATGAAGTTTTCATACCCAGCAGTCTGGATACCTAGAGTTAGGCATTGTAGGACGTTAGGGTCATCAAGAGCTACAGAAAAATCTGGATAAACATCATATTGTATTGGGCCTTCAGCAAGACTTGTTTCAATACCTCCTATCATGGCTTGTGTGAAGGTAGTCCATCGATTATCAAATAAGGCTGAAAATACATAGGCTTTTTGTCCTTTTCTATGTAATGCATTCAGTCCTATCCTCACCATCCCTAGATGGACGTACTGGTAACCAGCTTTACGGGCTGATTTGATATGTTTATCCTCAAGAAGAGATATAGTCAACATGGCATTCAAAGTTAAGTCGGCCTTGATGGATTTTTCTTTGATTTTGATTT
>APFE031373790.1:0-14072 GCA_000404065.3 Pinus taeda | reverse complement strand
AACTTAACATGGTATCAGAGCTGAGGTGAAGACAAAGCCCGAGCAAGAGCAAGAGAAATCACCGAAGAGAAGATTGGCAAGGCTATCCTAAAAGAACTATGAGGTCCTCAACACTCTACTGAAGGCAAGCTTCGTAAGAAAGATGACTATCACGGATGGAAGATGTCTATCGATCTAACCCTAGAAGATCCAGGAGTGTTGGACCATGTAAGAGGCAATATTGTTGAGCCTCCATCAAATGCATCCGCTGCTGCATAGAACAAATGGAAAACTGAAGAAGTCAAAATAGAAGATCATCCAGGACTCTATCGACAAGCGCTTGGTGGCCTACATCTCTGATCTAGACACCTCCAAGGAAATCTAAGATAGACTGGTGAGTTTATTTAAAGTTAATGATGCAAATCAAGTTTTGTTTCTTAGAAATAAGCTAAAGGAAATTAAGAAGGGTAAAGATGAGAGTATGCAAGCATACTTCTTAAGGATCACCGAAATCAGGAACGATATCCTATCTATTGGGGAGGCTATCACTGACAGGGGAATGGCACTTACGACTCTTAGGGGATTACCATCCGAATGGTACGTGTTTAGGACTACTCTTTTGAACAATAATGTAATTCCTGGTTTCAAGGAATTGATGGCTAGATGCATTCAAGAAGAAACAAGGGTAGAAGAGCAAGAAATGCCCATGCCTAAAGGTCCTCCTGTTGCCTTTTCTTCTCATGCTAAGAAAGGAAATAATTTCAGGACTAAAACAAAAGGAAAGGTTGGACCTAAGGATGGAAGAAAAGGATGATGTTACATTTGCAATAAAGTAGGTCACTATGCAAGGGAGTGACCTAATAGAAAGGACTCACACTGGGACAATGATCAAAAATCCATCTAATGGCAATCAAAGGAATGACAAATTCAATAGCAAAGGTAAGAGGAGAGCTGGGAATCAAGGAAGAGGATAAGCATTCAAGAAGGCTAGAAATTCTAGTATGTATTAAATGCACCTGACCTCTGAAGGAACCTGGTGTCCATCTCGGCAATGGAAGACAAAGGCTACAAGGTAACCTTTAGTGATGGCAAGGTACGTGTATCGAAAAATAATGTTGAAGATGCCTTTACTCTTGGGTTACATGTTATCAGGTCGATGAAAGTTAGGTAGGTGTCATGTCTTATGAGACATATCTTCAGTCCGAACTTTGGCATTGGAGGTTTTCCCACCTTCATTACAAAGCTCTACTCGATGTAAGACAAATGGTAACAGGGATGCCCAAATTCTGAGTAGAGAAAGTAGGTGTATGTCCAGGATGTGCCAAAGGAAAGCTCAAAAGGGGACCATTCCCCTCAAGCCAATGCAAGACCTATGATATATTACAGTTGGTTCACTCAGGCATACCTGAGGTTGGCATTAAGAGGGAGACTACTACACCACATACTCCTGAGCAGAATGGTGTAGCAGGAAGGAAGAACCGCACGATTGTGGAAGCTGTCTGGGCCATGCTACATGATCAAAGACTTCCGAAGTTTCTATGGGCTGAAGCTACAAACGCTACCATATATGTACAAAATCGATGCCCTCATCAAGCATTGGGTTCCAAGACTCCTGAAGAAAAGTTCACCGGTAAGAAACCTGATGTTTCTCATTTTAGAATTTTTGGAAGCCCTGTATATTTTCATGTGCCGAAAGAGAAAAGAAATTGGGTGCATCTGAAAAGAAGGGAATTTTTGTGGGCTATGGTGAAAATACTAAAGGCTATAGAATCTATGTAGCCGGTCAAAGGGAAGTCATGATTAGTCATGATGTCACCTTTGACGAAGATATGGTTCTCAGCAAGGTGAAAAATCTTCCGACTTTGAGGGGCTCTCAAGAAGCCGACACCAAGGAACCGAAAGAAAAGGATGATGAACCAATGCTTGATGTCGAAGAACCCATGGATCCGATTGATCCTCCTCCACATGAGCCTTCCTCTTTTAGGAAGAGGCCTTCATGGCTTAGGGGGCTACTTGATGATGTTGAAGGACATGTTGCACCCCGAGGAACCTTTCGTGAAAGTAAGAAACCTAATAGGTATCAGGGATACCTGACCATCATGAGCACGATCATACAAAATGAGCCTTCATCATTCTCAGACGCCATCAAGCATCAAGTATGGAAGGATGCTATGACTGAAGAATATGAGTCTATCATGAAGAATGATGTTTGGGAAGTAGTTCCTAGACCCCAAGACAAGACAATTGTCACTTCTAAATGGCTTTACAAGATAAAGAATGCAACAAATGAAAGTAGTGAAAAGTATAAGGCTCATTTTGTTGCTCGTGGTTTCTCCCAGAAGGAAGGTATAAACTATGATGTGATATTTTCACCTATTGCTAGATATACGACCATCCACTCGATCATAGCCCTTGCGGCTTCACAAGAATGGAACCTACATCAGATGGATGTCAAGACTGCATTCTTGCACGATTTTATCAAAGAAGAGGTCTACATGGAGCAACCCAAAGGATTTGAGATTTATGATTGAAAATCTCATGTATGCAGGTTGAGGAAGGCTCTCTATGGGCTAAAGCAAGCACCTCGAGCATGGTATGAGAGGATCGATAGCTACTTGATGAAGTTTGGATTCACTAGGAGTGAAGCCGATCCTAACCTTTACTTTAAGGTTGAAGATGACAAGCCTTTCATACTGGTGTTGTATGTGGATGACCTCTTTCTAATAGGTGCAAACCCTCTCATTCACAAATGTAAGAGGGAGTTGGCTTCTGAATTTGAAATGAAGGACCAAGGACTTGAAGTGTGGTAGAATCCAGGGGAAATTTTCCTATCTCAAGGAAAATATGTGGTAAAGATATTGGAAAGATTCGGTATGATGGACTGCAAGCGTGTGACTACCTCGAGGATCTTAACTTTTAGAACTTATATGGTAGTGATGTCGGACCAGATTTGGGAAATGCCTCTGAGTTTCATAAACTCATTCACATTGATGTTCTTGGTGAACCTCCATCCGAACATATGTTTTGCAGTTAGCATTATGAGCTCATATTGTTGAGCCTCACTAGATTTGATGCCAAGAATCTTCTGATATATCTTTGTGCACAATGGTTAAGATACACTGCCCAAAGATGGAGACTACTTGGATATATTGTGTTATTGGGCAGGCAGTGTGGGTGGACCGTAAGAGCACTTCCAGGTGTTGTTTCACCTTGGGATCTGCTTCGATATCCTGGAATGACCGGAGCAGAAGTCGTGGGCTTCAAGCACTGCCGAAGCAGAATTATATGCTGCTAGGCATTGACTCATGTTGAGGCAAGTCTTGGCTTGCGAAGCTCTTCAATGAATGTGGGATTTTAACATTGATACCACTGTTGATTCTCTGTAACAACCAGAGGTGGGATTCGATTATTGAGGGAATCTCGTATTCAGTCGATTTCTCCAGCAGATAGACATCATCTAGGATATGGTAAGTCGGATTGAGAACAAGGAGGCTCCATCACATTAAGATGATTACCAATTCAATAACACCTTGTCAAAGCCCCGAGGAAAGATCTAATCTGTGATTTTCCCAAATGACTTGGAGTCGTCAAGAAACCCTTGTACAAGGGTCCTGCATGTTGCATATATTGAGCTCTGGGAGCTCTGAGGGCTTGCGGTTCTTACTAGAGCAACATACGATCACAGGGTGACTCACCCTCCCCTGGTGGTGCGCACTGGAATAAGATGATCCGCTCTCTTGTGGGACAAGATGATTCGCTCTCTTATGGAACAAGATGATTCACTCTCCTGTGTAGAAAGATTGATGTGTTCTCCTCTGAGGCCTAGATTGATGTGTTCTCCATGGTGATTGTAGCAGGATTGATGTGTTCTCCTGCGAGGTCTGGATTGATGTGTTCTCCGCGGCGGCCTGGATTGATGTGTTCTCCATGGCGATTGTAGCAGGATTGATGTGTTCTCCTGTGAGGACAGGATTGATTAGTTCTCCTATTGAGGCATCCTACCCATGCAGTCTAGGACTCATGGGAAGTACCTCTCATCTGATCAATGAGCAAGGAAATGAAGTTAGGGATCATAGTATTAACAATGGACGCATCAGGTTATCTACCGTACTCCCTACGCTAGGATGACACCCACTGATCTGGGATCAATGATACTGGTCTGGGACCAGCGGTAGGAGTTGTACCTTACTATGACACTGACTTCGGGTTGGTTGAGACTGGTCTGGGACCATACTCCGAGACTGACTTTGTGTCAGTGCAGTACTGGTCTGGGACCAATGAGAGTGGTACATACTGTTAACACCCAGGTTGTTCTCTTTGACTCCTAAGAGAATACGGTCGGGGTAACCACTAACCAATCTTTGGGCTACAGCTTCTAGCCCAGCTGTAACCAGAGAGGGCTCTCTCTATTAGGTTTGTCACTGCTTTTAGTGAAGTTATTAGGCTAGTTATGAAGTGAGTTTTTGGTTGTTTTTGTGTTTGGTTGGGAGGATGCTTCTGATAGCTTGTAATGTCTTGTTTTCAGGTGGAACTAATCCATTGGGCAATGGGGTCTTGGACTATTGTTCCCTTGAGGTATTGACTGAAGGGTGGAGGTAAATGCAGGGCCTGTATGTATCCTATGAAACAAAATATAAAGATTGAGAACAGAATGGAAGCAGCTTAGCAAAAAGCAATGAAGAATTTTTTACTTAAGCTGACAAGTGTGAAAGAGGTCTGTTATCTGGGAGCAATTTCTTGAATTCCTGAAATAACATGCTCTAGTGAAGATACAGTATTAAGGGCAACACTGATGAATTCCTCTTTAAATACCATAACTGAAGAAAACACATGAAAACAGCTAGGATTGAACTCAGGGTAATCAAAGATTAAATCCTGGGTTATTCTTTTTCTTGGCTATTCAGAGACTGAATATACGTGGGAAACATGAGAGATACAAGAACTATAGCAAATATAACTGCAACAGAAAGGAATAAGGAAACTTATTGAGCCATGGAATACACGGGAATCCTGCAACTTTGAGCCACACACCAGCAAGTTATCATGAGAGACAATATTTGAAGAAATCCCATTGTTCTTTGTATTAGCTGTCTGAATCTTTACAATATGAGAATAACAGAAGAGAGAACGAGAGCTTCTTTTCATCCGGAGTCCAACCCCTCTAAACAAACGCGTGGGGGAATATATAGATGTTTCATACAGAAATATCTCAGGTATTGAGTCATCTGAGAGGAAAATATCTCTTACACTCGTACAAGGAGAGTAGATGAGAAGTAATTGCAAATATAAATGACTCTTAAAAGCTTTTTACTCCTGTCAGGATAAATTTTTGACCTTTGGGCACTGCGGAGTCAGCTGTGCGGCTTTATCATAAATGTAGAATGAATTGCTCTGCCACTCTGATTTTTTGTATCTTCTTGGCCCTGCCACCTGTACCTGCTGATGCTGCTGCTGATGTTGAGTACCTGTGCTGAGTTGGCTCAGCGTCTTCATATTCGCTGTTTATGGCCTTTACTTATCTGTATGTGTAATATAAACCTTTTTACCGAAAACATTTAATCCTCTCAACTTTGGTTTAAAAGTAACTTTATCAGATCTTGCCATGTATCTGGAGGAGGAAGCTGATGCCTCAAAATTGACCCTAAGGTCTCATCAGCCTCTGTGTACTTGTAGAAATGGGGGGGCTCATCAAACAGATGTGTTACTTCATTTCTAATAAAAAGCAAATTATCTAACTTTTCAAAAAGAATTTTTCCTGTTACTGGGCCTGCTGAAGATGTCCCAGGTGTCTCAGCAATCTGAATTGCTGCAAAAGCGCTTACCCTCTTGATGTATTTTTCATGAGAGAGTAATTTTCCTGATTCTAGCAAGTTGGGGAGCCCTTTGTCCTGCAGGGCCGAGAACCTATTCTGAAATTTGTTTATATCTGCCTGCATGTCTTGAATTCTCCTGTCTAGAGTTTGGATCAAATTTTTCATTGTTGTGGCTCTTTTGATCAGAGAAATGGTTTCTGTTCTATTACCAATTCCCATTTTCACCAGCTGGGAACTTGTCCTGTAGTTGAGAACTTCAATCATTCTGGGGTCAAGGTCTGCCATGTTACCTAGGGAGTTTCTTGCTCTGTGTAATTCTTTCCTTGCCCTTCCAATGAGTCCCACTTGCTCATATATGGCATCAATGTACTCCCATTGGTTGGTTATTGACTGTCCAATGGCAGTCCAAATTACTTGTTTAAGCTCTGCTGTAACCTTCTCAAAATTGAGTTCTTTTTCTAGCTCTGCAATTGTTTTCTTCAGAGCTTTTACTTCTCTCTCCCTCTCAGCCACATTTTGCTTAGACTTATCATATTTTTCATTTATCTTTGCTAAACTTTCCTTGGCTTGATTGAGTTCTGACATTTGGGATTCTAGCACCTGGATTTCTTGCCTTAGTTTCTGCATGTTCTCGGCCTGCTCTGTTGTTGGTGCTGTAGTGGCTGGTGTTGTGGTGCTTGGAGCATCTTGCTGTGCCTGCTGTTTAGGAGGGGTAGTATCTTGAGGGGACTCCTCAAGATCTATTGACTCTGTGGGTGGCTTTGAAGATTGCCCTGTCTCCCTCCTTTGTAATGCTGCTTCTAAAGTTGTCTCAGTGTCTTGCAGCTTTTCCTGTGTTTCCACCAGTTCTTTATATAATGTCATTAATAATGCAGTGACATCCTTTTCTCGCCTCTGCTGGGCAACATCATCTGTTTGTGGATGTAGAGTTGGGGGGATCTTCATTTTCTTCTTGATTGCAGCTATATCTGCATCCCTTAGTTTAAGGACCTGCTGTATTGCCTTAACATCATTAGGATCATGCCCAAACTCTATAATTATCTCCTCCAATGCCTTGATTCTATTGTCTTTAGCTTGAGAGGATGCCCTCTCCAACTCAAGCTGTGCTGCAGTGTTATTTAAGCTATTTTGCAGCCTATAATTTATCAAGGTCTTATGTGCCAGAGTGGCATAGACCATCTCACTCGTCTGCTTGTGGAGCTCGATTTGGTCCATGGGGTGGATGTCCTTTGAAAGGACTTCTAAGTTTGTCCTTATATAATCTGCAGCTGTTTGAGGTTGTTGCACTGTAGGGGCAAAATGGCTCATAGTCATTTTGCCTTCTTGCACATCAAAGGCAGCCATTAGCCTTTGTTGGTTTGCAGGGGCCATATTTAACAAATGATTATAGAGCCAAATTTTTATTGGCTCACTCCTCCTTTTGGCCTCTTTAAATTGCTCCTTTATGCCTGCAGCTATATTCTGCTGTTGTCCTGAGGAGCTGACCTCCCCAAGTGCTGCCTTGTCCTGCTCTTGATGCAATGAACTGGCAGAAGTCTCCAGGCTGTGTATTTCTTCTTCTGAAAAAGGATTGAGTCTTTGCCTTTTATCTGATGTTTCTGTGAGGGGTGTTTCCCTCTCCCTCTTTCTGCTAGTGTCCTCCTTTTGAGGGGTTTGGAGGACAGAGGAGTCTACCCTAGAATCCTGTCTAGGAGGCGCCATATTGGTTACTCTTTCTTGAGTGGCTGCCTGGCCTTCTGCTCTTTGTTTTTCTTGATCCTGATGATCAGTTTCTTGCTGTTGTTGTTGTTGTTGCCCTTGCTGGCCCTGTTGATCCTCTGCTTCCTCCATTTCTTTTTCTTTTCCCTTACCCTGTACTGAAGTTTGTGCTGCCCCTTGTTGTGATGCAGAAGAGGAAGCAGGTGCTGTTGTGTGAGGATTTGGTAGAGCAGGCACCTGAGAAGGACATTCCAAATCAGCCATTTTCAACAAATGTCTTCTAGCCCTCTCAACTAGCTCTTCCTGAGATACAGGCTCTACTAAGGTGTTTTTCTTCCATTTTGGTTGGTTGGCATGTCTTGATATATGGAGCTTGCTCTCATGCTCATAGCTAGAGAGTTTGTATTTCAATCTTCTCAAAGATATAAAGCCATTTGGGTCATAGGGCTTCCAAAGGAAACTGAGTGTTAGGCCAAGGCCTTCCAGCATCCTATCTGCCTCCTTCCATCCTTCTCTTTTGTTTAAAACAAAATGACCAAGCTGGTTCTTAACTTTTAATTGTGCCTTCTTGCCTTTCCCTACAAAATGGATATGATCGGCATTGCCGAATTGTCTGAAATACTCTAGGGCAAAGAGCCTCATGGGCACAAATCTGGGTAGCCTGAATGGGCGCAGCTCACACCCATAAATCCTAATCACAGTGTGATGCTGGTAAAAATACCAGTCTCCTATGCTGTAGGCAGTGGACAACTGTAGAATTCTCTGCATTTCATCAGAGAGTCTTGGAGGAGGTTCTGTCATGAGCAAAGATAAGGCTGGATGAATGAACAAATCTATGAACTCACAATATGTATAAGGCGAATATGCACGCACATGGAAAACTGAGCTCCAATACACCACTGATCTTGGGTTTCCTACTGCATCAGTTCTCTTGATTTCAAAGGAGAACTTTTCATGTTGGTAATAAAGAATAAGATGATAAATATATGAAGTATATCTGAACACCCTCTCCCTGGATAAGTGCAAGAATTGCTCATGTATTTTGTCAGAGATGTATGTGGCATAGTCATAGCAGATAGGGGCCTTACCAGGGGTAAACATTGTCATCATGACCAACACAGTTTCCTCTATAAACTCCATTGATTTATACCCTAGTATTGAGCTTACCATATGGGTCAGGTCCAGTCCAAGTTGATTTAGGTATCCATCAAAGATGGGAGGATGCAGCACTGTATCTGACTTGCTAATAAACAGCTGATTCAATTTCAGGATCTCTGCCTCTGTGAGTACTTTGGTCCCTTGGTTGATTAAGTCCAGTAGGGATAAAGGAACCAGTTTCCTTTGGGTTTTAAATTGAACCATGTCCCTGATGACCTGAGGGGTGGTATAAAATACAATTTTGCCTTGGGGATTCATTACAGCCCTCTGCATTGGATCATAACAACTAGCACACAGGTAGATGAGGTCAGGAAACTGTGTGACTTGTGGCATTTTAAAAGTTGGGAGGGAAGACTCCCAAATACCTAGGATGTCTGTCCCATCTCTGTGCCTAGCCCTGAGCTCATTCAGCAGGTGAATATGAAATGTACATCTGGATCTGCAGTCTTCCGAGATTTGGTAGTCTAGGTCTGCCAAATCTTGCCAGTCTAGTTCTCTCTGAGGAGCATTTAGGGGAGTGACATTAAGGACTGCAGGGGTTTCCATGTCTGACCCAAGTATTTCTTGAGGTGTCGGGTCTGCTACTTGAAACAGCGAAATTGAGGGAGACTGAAATTAACAGGGTTGGTGCACAGTCAAGGATAACAATGCTGGGCTTTCTGGGAAGGCCTTTCTGCAGTGGAACAGACCTCCCTTGACAGTTTGGGAGTAATGCAGGAAGTCCACGATTGCGTGAACAGGGCAGGGTTTTAAGCAGAAATTGCAGTCTAAATGAGGTCTCCGCCGCTGTGTTTCAACTCTAAACGGTCAAATAAGGGTAGGATACAGTTGGTTTCTTGGTGAAATTTCAATTTTATGGCTTCTTGTGGTGGATTTTACAAGAAATTTAAGAAAAAACCAGTTCGAAGGAGGGCGAAGACTCAAATACCTGTTAAACAATGGCTTGGACTGAAGAAATAGCTGGGTTTGCGCGCTAGACTCTTTGAAAATGGTCGCGGGCTGGCTGGTAGAACGGTCGTCGTGAATTGCATGCAGACAGCGGAGCAGTGTTTTTCTGAGAAAAGTGACAAATTTGGCGAAAAACGGCGAAAATATGGCTTTTTAGTTTTATTGGCGCGCTTTTTGGATGACGTCAGCATGAGGGACCAGGTTGGATGACATCAGCAGGACGTCATCGGGTGACGTGGCGGCCAATGACCAGTCCACGGGGGTGATGAGGTGGCGTCCATGTGGGCGAATGAGGGACGAGGTGGGCAGACGGGGTGGTGACGTGCGCGACAGCGGGACGGGGACGTGGACGGGACAGGTGTCACCATATCGGGACCCTTCCTGTACGGCGAAGAAACTGTCAGACGGGCTCCGATGGAACTTGGGCGCGCCATCTGTCCCCGCGTGACGTAAGCATCTGACAGATATCGGAAGGTATCTGTCAGACGTGTAGGGTCCTCCGATATTGATGTGATCCGTCGATCTGGAGGCGCACGATCCAACGGCTGTCGGGCGATCAATCATGCACGGGCTCTTAACACCTGCCTTTATTAACTTTCGGACGTCGGGATTTCCCGAAAACACTGCGTGCCGTAGATCTGGGACAGGTGCCATCTGATGGTCATCGGACGGGTGATCTGCAAGGGAGATAGCGGCCAGCGGGCGGGTTTTAAAAAATAATATTTCTCGGCAATTCGTGACCGGCGGGCCCCTCCATATGCCAAAACTTTTCGAGGTTTTTTATGATTTTCTTTACAAAAGTAATTTAGTCCCCCAACCTTAGGAAAACATGAAATTTGCGGGTTTTATGCAAGGTTTGGGTATAAATCTTTATGAAGGCAGAAACTATAGGGAAAGGGGTCCAATGGTTTTTATACAACGTGAAAGGGTAAACTGGCTCCCGACCTTAGGATAAGGCGGGGGAAGGATATTTTCATAATGTTTCCGCCCTTGGGTGGTTTTTAGGGGATTAAAAGGTTTTTCAAGGGTTTTTAAGGGCAGAAATGGAGCAATTGGGTAGGAAAATGGATTGAGAAGGAGAAAAAGGTGGAACATGGGTTCTTGACCTTAACCGGGTGTTAATTCAATTCCCAGGGAGTGAACATTATGGCTATAGTGCCAAGGAGGGGATATTTATACATTGTGGGGTTTATACACCATGGTGTTTATAATAATAGGGGTAGTGGAGTATAGGGAGCTAAAATAGTAGAGTTAGTTGTTAACATGGAGGGAACATATGAATGAGGGCTAGTTCAACCCAGTTTTCTTTTGAAAATAGCTTGAAATCAAGAGTAGATCAAAATGAAAAGATTTTTGCACAAGAAATGTGGCTTTTAAAGCCATAAGAATATAACAAAGATATAAACTTTTGTGCTCTGTAGATCTTGGGAGAGGGTGTTAGCAATGAGTGATATACAAATGAAAACAAGGGAGTTAGTCATGCTCCAGTGTGTTGCCTTTCTTGTAGATGTTTCATCACCTTTGGTCTTAAAAGAGACAGCACTTCTGCAACCCCATCTACCTACCCAACTAGTTCTCCTAACATTTTTTGTTCCTTCTTGGAGGGTGCACTTGGACTTGCAGACCCTATGAATGCCTTTTTCTTTTCATTGGCTTTTTTGCTTTCATTTCCTATCTAATACAACCCTTATTCCTTCCAAGGTCCCAGATTAAGCAGTTGGGAACCTTAGCTTCTCTACCTAGCTACTGATCTGCCAAGATTAAACAGTTTGGACAGATTTCATTCTCTATTCTACAACATAAATTGAAAACATGGCATGATCCAGATTAGACTGTTGGGTCATCCACAAACTTTTGTGAAAATGCAAGCCTATATACACCTTCTTTTCTTGTAAATATGAAACCTTTGTGGCAGCAAAATGGAGCATATTTGGCACTTATACATGCCAATCATGAAATATGAAACCTATTGGTATAGGTATCCAACAGTGGCTCCACATGGGGATGGTTTTCTCCTGGAAAGACCAAGAACAGCAGGTCAGTGTGCCTAGGCCCTTTAGCTACTGCTCTGAAACTTTGAAGTTCTGCCAGCATAGATTTCCTCAAAATGTAGACTGATGTGCTGAAATTCAAGGTGTGCTTCAATTCTTTTATCTGCATATGTCTCTTGAAATGACCTCATTCTCTATGCTTTGAACATAACAATATATACAATAGATACAGAACCTTTATACAATCAAACTTATGTACAAGAACAGGCCAGCTGCATTTATGGAATGTAGTCAAAATAGTGCTTGAGCATCCTGCCATTGACAGGGCCTTCATCTAGGTCAGTATTGTTCAGATTTTCAAGGAAATAGGTATTGTTTCCTTGTGCTGCTTGTATGAGGAATGGTCCCCTCCAAAGGGAATCAAACTTCCCATGCTTTCCTTTACTCTCTCTCCTCGAATCCCACTTAAGGACCTTGTCACCTATGTTGAAATTTTCAGCCTTGGTCCTTCTGTCAAAAGCCTTCTTTAGCTTTTCTTGTAGAACTTGGACTCTGTTGTAAACTTCTTCCCTAGTTTGCTGCAAACATACAATCTGATTTACCCTTCTTTGCATATCATTAGGCTCAGCTTGGCTTTCCTGAAGTATCTTCATAGCAGGGATTCTTAGTGATGAGGGGAATTTGGCCTCTAAACCATAGACTAACTCAAATGGGCTGACCCCAATTGATCTCTTGGTTGTTAGCCTATCTGCCCATAAGGCATTGACTAGTTTCTTGTGCCAATTTTTCTTGTTCTCCTCTAATATTTTCTTGATCATATTTACCAAACTTTTGTTTGATGATTCTGCTAGCCCATTGCCTTGGGGATAGTATGTTGTAGAGTGGCCCAAAGTAACATGGAATTTGTGGCAGAAGTGGATTATCTTTTTAGATCTGAAGGCAGCAGCATTATCTGTTATTATTTTGTCAGGACATCCAAATCTAGCCAGAATATTTGTCTCCAGGAATTGTATAATGGTAGAGTCATTTGCTTGTCTGCATGGGATTACTTCAATCCACTTTGTGAAGTAGTCTGTTGCTGTCAGAATCCATCTATGCTGGCCTGAGGAGGAGGGATTGATTTCTCCAATGAAATCCAAACCCCACTGCTGAAATGGTCTCTCTGTTGCAATAGGTCTAAGAGGTAGTGGCAGCAATTGTCTTTTTCCTTCAAACACTTGACATTTATGGCATGCTGTAGTAAATCTCTTAATATCAGAGAAGATGGTGGGCCAATAGTACCCAGCTCTTAGTATCTTATTCACAGTGGATTTCCAGTATAGATGTCCACCACAGTCTCCTGCATGAAGCTCTTCCATAATTTTGTTGGCCTCACTCTCAATCAGACAATTTAGCAAGATGCCCTCATGATTCCTCCAAAGCAGATGTTCTTCCATGACACAGAATTTTAAGGCTTTCATTTTTACAAACCTACTCTTAGTTCTAGACAGTCCTGGGGGAGCACACAGGTTTTGCAACACATAGCAGATATCAGAATACCAAGGGGATTTCTCAAAGGCTATATTGATCTTTGGAGTCGCCAGCTCCTGTTCACTGTCTAATTGGTTAATGTTCAGGGCCTGGAAATTTGTTTCGGACATCAATTTGGCTAAGCCCTGTCCTTTTATGAGTTTCGTAGGTTTTATCTCTATGTCAAATTCCAAAATATTTGCTATCCACTTGCCTCTTCTGCCTTCCAAGTTCTCTTGTGTAAGTATATCCTTGACAATTGGGCTTGGCACATAGGCAATTACATGGGAATAGAGGATATAAATCCTAAAGTCTTTAATAGCTTTGACCAGGGCATAGGCTTGTTTTTCCATAATCTGATATTTGAGGGGTGCATCTCTTAGAGCTTTACCAAAGAAAGCTATGGGTTTTTCATTTCCTAGATCGTCTTTCTGTAGCAAAACTGCAGCAATAGTGTGTTCTGAAGCAAAGGAGAATATGATGAAGTCTCTATCAAAATGAGGGCTAGTTAGGACAGGGGTTTGGGTAAGAGCAAATTTGATACTTTCAAAGGCTTGTTTAGCATCCACTGTCCATTTAACTTTGGAATCCTTTTTCAGCATGTTGTTAAGCAATCTGCTAAGCTCAGCTAAGTTTGGAATAAATCTTCTCAAAAAGTTGATTTTTCCCAAAAATGCTTGTAATTCTTTTATATTCCTGGGATGGGGCATGTGTTGGATTGCCTGGATTCTGTCTGGGTCAATTCTAATACCATATTTGGAGATAATATGACCCAGTAGTTTCCCTTCTTCTAGACCAAAAATGGATTTTTTGGGATTCAGAGATATTCCATATTTCCTGCATGTTGTGAATATCTGTCTTAAATGCTTTAAATGGTCTTTGTCAGATTTTGAAAAAGGTGTCAGGTCATCCAAATAGATAACTAGGAAGTCATGAATTTCTTTGGCAAAAGCAATATCCATTGCTCTTTGGAAAG
>APFE031373757.1:32807-103236 GCA_000404065.3 Pinus taeda | reverse complement strand
TATCAACGGAGCTCCCTCTGATCCCTTCGCCCCCTCAAGAGGAATCAGGCAAGGGGATCCTTTATCTCCCTTCCTCTTCATCATTCTCATGGAAGGCCTTAGTCGAACCATAGCTAAGAAGAAAGTGGAAGGTAAAATTCAAGTTCTTAAGCCTAGAAGATCGCTTCGAGCCACTACACACCAACAGTTTGTAGACGATACTATGTTACATGGGACTCCCACAGTGAAGGAGGCGGTTGCTTACAGGGAAATTCTTGAACTTTTCAGTCAAGCCTCAGGTATGGAAATAAACTTCTCTAAATCAACCATCTTCTTTTTCAACACCCACCCTGCTGTCCAATCTCACCTAGCTCGGCTTTTAGGCTTCAGAATCAGTTCCCTTCCTTCGAAGTACTTAGGGGCTCCTCTCACTCTCAAACCCTGGAAGAAAGAGCACTGGGAAAGAATCCTCGCCAACCTAAAAAACAAATGCTCTCACTGGACCTTCAAAGCTCTAAACCTAGCCGGCCGTTTAGTCTTAACCAAATCCGTCCTTCAAGCCATTCCTCATTATCTCCTCTCTTTACTCCCTGCTCCCAAAGGGATTCTGCAACAAATAAGAAATATCCAGTGATCTTTCCTTTGGAGCAGAAATGGTGAGAAGAAAAAGTGGGCTCTTGTTGCATGGAATAAATTATGCATGTCAAAATCTAGGGGAGGGCTGAATCTTGTTGATCCAGAGGTTATCAATCGCACTTGTGGTGCCAAATTATGGTGGAGATGGATTGAAAACCCTACTCTACCTTGGGCCAAGCACTGGAAAGAAAAATATGTACCAGATTGTGACACTCAGGACCTCATTAGACTGCAGGAAACCCCGGATGGCTCACCTACATGGAATCATGCTAAGCGGAACAAAAATCTCGTACAGGAGAATAGCTTTTGGGAAATTCGTAATGGCAGATTGGCTCTGTTTTGGGAGGATGCCTGGCAACAGTTACCTAAACTCGACTCTCCTGATTTGCTAAATATAAAGCAAGCTTATCAGGCTCAAGGCAAATACACTGTTAATCAATACTGGCAACAGCACAGCACTGACGATAATTGGAGGGACTGGATTAACTTCAACAGTGAGCACATAGAGGACAACAATCACACAGCTCAAATTCTAAATGCAAGCATCCTAAAAAGAAAAATCAGGAAAGCGGAAGAGGATGACAAACTAAGATGGGGTCTCAAAGGGAATGGAAATTTCTCACTGAAAGAAGCCAGGAATATCTTAGAAAAGAACGAACAGGGAGAGATCCAGACCTGGAGCAGCAAAGTTTGGGATAATCTTTTATGGCCCAAAATTAGGACTTTCCTTTGGCTTTTAATGAGAAACAAGACCCTAACATGGGACAATCTTTGCAAAGAAAGGCTTTGTTGGACCCTCCTAGTGCCCCATGTGCCTTGAAGAACCAGAGTCTTTAAACCATCTTTTAAAGACTTGCGATTGGGCAATGCAATTATGGTGGTGGATGGAAGACCTCCTTAGCAGTTCAGACCGGCAATTAGACTCAATTCACAATACTATTTTGAATTGGAGAACGAATTTTTCAGGTACACAAAGAGTCAACAGCATCTGGAAATCGGTTCCAGGATTTCTTCTCTGGTCTATATGGAAGGAGCGTAACCGAAGGATTTTCCAAGACGAGTACAGGAACATCAATTTCTCAAAAGACAGCATCATATCCAACATCCAGCAACTAATTCACACTAAATGCAGAACATACGACAACGAAAAACCTACAGCTCTGGACTTACGAATTCTAAAAAACTTCCGTCTGGAGGAATGTGGACATCACTCTGTTTTGCCACAAAGAACCCCTCAACCCTCCTTACGCGAATCCTGGCAATGTCCACCGGATGGAGGGCTTAAATTAAATTTTGATGGGGCTTCGCGCGGCAACCCTGGCTCGGCTGGAATTGGAGGAGTTATTCGCAATCAGAAGGGAGATATCCTACACATCTACTACAGAGCGCTTGGAGAAAGCACCAACAATGAAATGGAGTTTGCGGCCCTGGAACACGGACTCAGAATCGCTAAGTCCCGAAATTTCCACAATTTAATTGTGGAGGGGGACTCCTCGCTGGTCATTGCGACTGTGCAAAAATTACAAAGAGGAATCAGAGCTAACAAAGAAATCAAACACTGGAGATTAGAAGAGGTCACAGAGAGCATCGAGGAACTCTTGGGCGGCATGCAGGGTCTTGTTTTCCAAGCGATCTGACATCGAGCAAACAAGGTGGCGGATTACCTGGCGAATTGTGATGTAGACAGTCAGGGAAGTGGATGGGACAGCTGTTGGGAGGAGCTGAACTGTCCAAATCTGAAAGCCCGATGTACACAGCTGGCACAACACGACGTGAACACCAACGACCGGGCCTAACCGGTAACGGTCCTCTTCACTGGCTCCGTCAAACAGAAAACGGGAGCAATAAACAAGCACCCCATCACACCTGCGGGAGGATTGGACAGAAGAAGCGGCGGTGCTCAGTACGGAGCAGATTCAAGTATGGGAACCATCAACAAAGATCATGCCACAAGTCTATCCGTAATAACCGTTTGAGAAGCAAGGACAGGCACTCCGAGCTCAGAAGCAAAACACTCAGGAATTCCACTGCGCCTGCAGGAAAGGATTTCAGGATTCGTGCGGACACCCCCAATATTAATTGCCCTAGTACCACGCCTCTTGCCCCGATGGCAAGCCATTCTCGGGAGCATACCAAGGCTCCTATCTATTTAACAAGGAGATCTTTCGAGGATTTCACTACCTCTGCCCTCAGCTCGGCCAGTATCAGCAGCAAGCAAAATCAAAATAAGCAGTGTAGCTATAGAGCGCATACATTCAGTATGGAGGCTTCCAGTTGTAGATACGTGGGAGCTACCCAGGATCTGCGCAAAGCGCAGAGCATGTATGTCACTAGGGCCTCTACAAGAAGCAAACGGAAAATCGCTGAGCTTGAGGCTAAAGTCAAGCAAGAAGAAGAAACCAAGCAGGAAGGAAAAAATTCTGGTGAGGTCGATTGGATCTGTGACCCGGGCACCCCAGCGAAACGAACAACCCAGTTCATGCATACCAAAGCGGAAAGTTGGAGGATGAAGACTCTCCTAGCGAAAGCCCTGGACATGAAAGATGCTGATAAGCAGAACACGGAGAAGGAGCAACCCTCCCCGAGCGGTCCTCCTGGCACTACTTCCGCCAACCAGGAGCATATGGAGCGCAGAATCTCGGCTATCCAGGATGGGGTGGAGATTGTCAACAAGAAGCTCACCTTGCTCATCAGGTTGCTCAGGCAAACAATTAGCCCGAACCCTGTGGTGCAGGATCAAAATATGAAGGAAGCCTAGAACTTCCATTCCATGCAGGATTTGCAAGACAAAATGGATAGGCACTTCCTCGATGTGGGTCTGGATATCACTAGCAGGCTGTGAGGTTTTCCGTGCCCGGACGGTTTCCCTTAGCCTCCTGGCTCGCTTGGTTCATTTTTGGCGTCCTCGGTTCTCCTCTGGTTGGTTCTATGCTCTCCAGTGTCATCTGTCGGTTCCTGGTCTATGTTAGTTTTTCTGGTTTTGGGTCTTTATGCCGATTTTGAGCCTTCATTCTCGGCCTTATGCTGGCTTCAGATTATAATGCCTTTTTGTCAGCTTTCACTGATAAACCTGTGGTCTACACTCGGCCGCCCTGCGTGGTGAGCTTCTCGGCTTTCTTTCCCACTTGTCTATGGACTTTTTGCATCAAGGTAGTTCGTCTCCTTTGCCCCTGTTAGGCAAGGCTGTAAGGTGTTATTATGGTTACTGTCTGCTTGTGCAGACTCGATGTAAATATTCTTTACTTTTTTAATAGAATTATCTTACTTCCAAACAAAAAGAAGGTAAAAAAACATAGGAAAATAGAGCATGCTGACAAAGAGGGGAAAAGACCCTAAAGCTAAAAAAATCATACAAAAAGCTACTAGAAGGATGACAAGAAGCAAGGATAAGTTATACCTACTTACTTAGGCTGCATAATCCATGGAGAAATAATCAATTTACTTCATGGAATAGAGAAATATTTAAAACCCTAATGTTGTTGTATAAACCCTAATGGTACCTCAACATTTTTACCTAATCAACTTATTTTTTTTGACAGTAAGTTATTTTCAATATATTATGGTAATATGTCAAAGGGTTTTTGTGGCTGAGTGAGTGAAAAGAATATGACTCAACATAAGGAGTAAAATCCTTGAAAGGAGCAATCAGTTATAAGGGAAATTGCACAGTTTCAGCATGGTTTACAGGTTCATCCACCAGTTTTTCTACCAAGAGGGAAGATGAGTTGCAATTATAGGTATCAAGCCTACAAGGGAGTGAGTGGTTCTTGATCCTATGATACAACTATGTCTAGTCCTTATTATAGAATAATAGCAGGAGATACACATAACAATTCTACAATTCATTTTGACCAATGTTATGTGCCAGATAGAGATCAAATAGCTAAGATGATAGGATTCTGATTATTTTTATTAATTAAACTTTAAGATATTGCAAATATTATGTAGTTATTGCTACTAGACTTACTGAATCTTAT
Organism: Pinus taeda; assembly: GCA_000404065.3. Classification (NCBI taxonomy): domain Eukaryota; kingdom Viridiplantae; phylum Streptophyta; class Pinopsida; order Pinales; family Pinaceae; genus Pinus; species Pinus taeda. Next base: position 98,644 of record APFE031373757.1, on the reverse strand, counting down.
CTTTTATTGTATATTTCCTATATATTACATGAGAAATGAGGAAAAAAGGTTGGTTTTTTATGAAATAATAACCATTGTTTGTGTGTTGAAAGCTTTATCATTCGACAATTTTCCAAGATCAATAGATTTTGATCAGTGATATAAAGATTTATGTGATGGTATGTCTTAGTATGTTTTTTCTATATGTTTCAATGTTTCCTTCTTCATAATATCATTTGAATGTATGGTCTTTTGAATATTTCAATAAGAGTAAATATTACAAAATTGATCCTTGCTTTGATGGTATGTTTCATATATTTCAAATATTTGCACTCCTATATTCTAAAGCTATGTTAGGATTCATTTCATGTTCCCTATTGTAGTGGAATGCTATCCTATTTTCTTCCTTCAACTATAATGATGATCAATGTCTAGGATGTGCTATCTACCTTTCCTTTGTCAATCATGATCAAACATCTAGTATCTTGGTAAGTTTCCATAAACCCTAGCTTGTTAATTCCATCGCCCAATGGAATACCTCCCTCATTCCCAACCAAACCCTACATCAACACAACACAACTGAAGATCTAGCCACTGTGTAAAAGTACAGTCAATTACTAAATCTAGTGATTAGGCTATCAGAGGGAGACCTCTCTGGATTGAAGGGGCTAGCCTTCAATCTATAAGTTGGACAACAAATGCTACCTTATAAACTTCTCTCCTACAACCAAGAGGAGATTTCTAAGTGATAATAGGAAGTGTCATCATTTTTTTTCCAAGGAAAAAAATATACAATTTTGTTTATATATTAAAAAAATTACATTTTGTATATGCATGTCATCATTCTAGTGGCTACATGCTTCATAAGAAAAACTATGAAATTTTTTTGTCCTCCATGGTTGTGGTTTTTGATATATTTATATATGCCCCCCTAGAGATAAATTTGGAGTTCCAACTATTTTAATCTTTCAAACACACATACACACACACACACACACAAAGATATATATGCTTTGAAAGATTAAAATAGCTGGAACTCCAAATTTATCTTTGGGGGACATATATAAAGATATCAAAACCTCACTTTGGAGGACAAAAACTTTCACATTTTTTTCTGATGAAGCACGTAACCACTAGAATGCCGACGTGTATATACATGTATATGTCATAAGATAATACGAAATACAAAATTTTAAAAAATTAGCCCAAAAAAGTCATAGTATGAATGAACTATTTAATATTCGGGTCTAAGGGTCATGAAAATATTGTTGTTGTTGTCCTTCTTTAATCTTTCTGATTTTTCATATGCCTTTATCAAGATCCAATCCAACTTTTGAGAGGGTATATTCTTTTGGTTCTTATTACTGTATACATGATCAAAAGAAATATGTGTAAAACAGAGTTGTTGATAGTTTTTTTGACAAATGGGAAGAACGATATATTTTCTCATTCTTGTTTCTCATTTCATCCAGTTTATGACAACTTGTGAATCCCCATATACATGCAATGAAGTGATCCTTTCACTAGTACAAAATGAGACATTAGTGACTACATGACTAAAAATGTTAGTCACCACAATTATTTCAAGTGAATTACTACTAAATTTGAGCAATTCTAAGTGATCAAACTAAAAATTACTATCTTAATCGACTAATTTAGTCTAGGGATAAAATATATGGTTAGATATTAAGTGACTCAACTAGAAGTGACTAACTTAAATGACTAATTTAGTCTAGGAATAAAATATATGACTAGATAATAAGTGAGAAAATTAAAAATTATTAGCATAAATTAAAAATGATTAGCTCTTTACTTGTAAGGACACAATATCATATTTTTAATTGTTCATGTTGGATTTGACAGATCTAGGTAGCATATCTATGGCATAGTAAACACTCTTAAGCTTCCCATGAGTACATGAATGCATGAAACACCTTGATATTTATGCTCTTTATAAATAATTGTGAAAAGGGTTTACAACTTTGCATCATGGCCGAATTTTGTTCTTGATACCTTTATTTCTTACATTTTTTGAATAAATTTGACATTTTAACCACACCTTCAAGCAAATCAATGCATGGGAATGTGAAATGACTTGGCTCATAAGGCTAACAATTCATTATTTATAAGATTGTCTTGATCGTTTACTCGCATGCCTTTTTTTAGATGTATGATCACTTTATAATTTGAAATGACACATCCTCTCACACATAACGAGATAGTGATTGAATCCCAATAGTGCTACTATTGATGCACCCTGCACACAATTTAGACAATGCACACAATTCTTAAATATTTGATGTTGACATATGGAATTTCTTATTGTTTAGGGGCGCTTTAAAACTTGCATTGATCTCTAGTCTTAATGGACTTTGTTCTAAGTACATAGTGGTTAGTGTGCTCACACACTAATGGTATTGCTCATGGTTCATTAGTTTTAATTACACACTTTGGAATGTTACAAACACATCGTTTGTGTCACAATTCTATGGTTACAAACTACCCAACTATAAATGGTGATAAATTGATGATAAATGGATGACATTTGAATGTTACAAATGTGTAAGTTATCCACATTCAACTTTTTTTCTTCAATGTCCTTAGTAACAATGACAAGTTTGAACATTTCCTTTATTATCATCACAAACACATAAGTCTTTGTTGTCCCAAGCATAGTTAATATTGTTGGTGTATGATCTCTTAATTGTGGAATGGTCTCTTGATGATGAGAACAAACTCTCAATCTCCAATGGTCATGAATACGATGAATGAATTATCTAATGCCTTACTTGTATAGACAATTTATGATTCATTTTCTATTTTTATTGTGCCATTGTATATATGCTTCACTAGCATCTCATGCGATATGGTTAATTGAGCAAGATGTATCTTTTATTTTTCAAGTATAATTTTGTTGCATGAATAAGCATAGTTGTGTAATTAAAATCAATCAAAATTTCTTAATAATTCATAGTTAGTTTTATTTTTCGCACACTTATCCTTGACCTTTTACTTTTAGAGTGAGTAGTGTCAAATCACTAGTCTTCATTAAGGAACTTCCTTTCATTAATCAATGACCTAGCTTAGCTTGATATTTAAGGATTCCCCCCTCGATAAGGATATCCTTCTTGTAGTCTAAAGAGTGAGAGAAGGCCACCAAGGTGACATTGGCTGGCTTGCTTGATGGGTGGTGTCAAGACATTTTTTTTTTTCTATGAGAGTGTTTGAGTGGAGATACAATTTAGAAAATGCTTACAAAAAAATTAGATTCTTTTATTTCCATCACCTAAACTACTTCCAATAAAATCACGTGCTTTTAATAACATCTAATTTTGATAAATAATTAATTCAATAAAATAAAATAAAAATAAGATTATTAATATTATTGTTATATTTTTGTATATGAGAGAATAGACAACTATAGCAAGTTTGTACTTAAGGATCGATTCTATCCACTACCACAATTACCTCAAGTGTACCCACATTGCTTCACATGTGGCACACTGAGCTAATCGAAGACTAAAACAATAACATCATAAGAAATGCCTTAACAACCCATTCTATCATCAACTAATCTACACCACGGGGAAAATTAAAAATAACTTTTAATATTAAAAAATATAGCCAATTTATTTTATTTGAAAATAAATTTTAACATCTAATTTGAGGAAACTCCGTAAAATAAAATTTAATGTGAAAAATGTTAAGCAAAATAAAGTTGGGTTAAATTATAAAAATAAAAATAAGTAAAGTGAAATATCAAATTAATAATTATAATATAATTAATAATTCAATCATCTCACTCCTAAATTTACCAAGTGTCAGAGGCATAAAATCACTTCATATACAAAACTTTCTTAAAGTGAAAATAGATTTGGTCCCCTCTGCCCTTGGTAAATCCAAAATTAAGATCTAAAATTAAGATAGATCCAAGCTAGTTTTGTATCAATTTATGTAATTGAAAGTAAACAATTACTATTTTAATGAAAAGTTATTTTCAAAAATATTTATAATTTCCTCAATTTTAAAATAAAGTCAGCCTAGTTCCATCTTAACTCTGGATCTATCAAGCGACAAGAGGGATCACATCTCTTGAGGTGCAAACATATTTTTTGAGTGCAAAACTTGAGGAAAGATTTGTACCTCAAGAGATTTGATCCCTCTCAGTGCTTGATATATCCGGAGTTAAGATGGATCTAGGTTGGTTTCTGTCATGTGCAGCCAAAGAAAATCTAATGAACATATGATTAATTTTATCAATAATATGTAAATTCATCTAATATTAATATAATCATTTTAAATATGCTAATTTGTCTCAGATTAATTTGTATATTTTAATTTTAAATTTTCTTAGTTGCCTCAGTTTGTTGTGATGATAATAACTTTAATGATGAAAAATGATGAAGTATAAATTTTGAATGTAAAGGGACAATGTAATAGTGTTGAATGATAGAAAATGTGAATAATAAGAATATAGTCAATTACAAATAGTCTTCATTGTGGTTAATCTAAAATTATTTCTTCTATTATTCTTATCGTCACCCTTGTTACTTTTGTCATATTTTCATATTGATTGTCATATTTTCATATCGATTATATGAAAAGGACGGCTTAAACCATAAACCATTTAAATCTTTGGCTCAATCTATTGTAGTAAGCATCATTCCTTGTCTCTCGTTCTCTCCAATATTAATAGGTTGGATGACTATAACACAAAAATCAATGTACATTATCAATAATTTTGTGTACTTACACTAAAATCAATGAACAATGTTAATCCAATCACTTTAAAATTAATGTACCATCATACATCTAATTACATCAAAGCAAAAATCAACATTTACACTGAAATTAATTAATCTAATGCAAGCAATTAAATAATATTAAAAAACAACATTTACACTAATCATTGCATCTAATGAAAGCAATCAAATAAGATTAGAAATCAACATTTACACTCAAATCAATTCATCTAGTGCGCGTAAGAAAATTGGATTATAAACCAACATATACACTGAAATTAATGCACCTAGTGCAAGTAAGGAAACAGGATTGTAAGGCAACATCTACACTGAAATCAATGCATCTAGTGCAAGCAAACAAATATGATTAAAAACCACCAGCTACATTGAAATCAATGCATTTAGTGCAAGCAATAAAACAAGATTATAAATCACCATCTACACTAAAATAAATGCATCTAGTGCAAGCAATGAAACATTATTATAAATCAACATCTACATTGAAATCAACGCATCTAGTGCAAGAAATCAAATTGGATTAGAAATCACCATCTACACTGAAATCAATGTATATAGTGCAAGAAATATTCTTCCCTCTCCCCCCCCACCATATATAATATACTTAGTATAATTATATATATAATATATATATATATATATATATATATATATATATATATATATATATAATATATATATATATAATATAATATTAAATATATAATATATAGATCTCCATCTCCTTTTTTTCCACTCTATCTCAACCCCCCAAATACACATGCTATTTCACTTCATATCTATCAATGTATTTGTCCCTCCCTCCCTCTCTCTCTTCTTTCCTCTCTTCACTTTCCATCTATATCTCTATATCACCGCCAAAACATACACTCTATTTCTTCAATCTATCTACCTATACTTCCCTCCTCTCCCTCTCTCTCTCACTCTCTTCTCCTTCTCTCCCTCTCCCTCGCTTCAATCTCTCTTTCCTACTTCTTTCCTCTCCCCCTCTCTCCATCCTCTTTATCACTCCCTCTCTCTCTCTCCACCTTTATCTCTATATTTCTTTCTTCTTACCTCTCTCTATCCCCCCCTCCAACTCCATCTCGCTTTCCCTCCCTTACTCCAATCCCTCACATCCTCTCTCTCTCTCTTACTCTTCAGCCTCCAACTCTATGACTATATCCCTCTCTCTCTCCTTCTCTCCACCATTCTCTCCATCCCTCCTTTTTCTTTATCTCAACCCCAAACATACTCACTCTCATTTCTTCTTCCCTCCCTCTCTCCCTCTCCAACTCCATCTCCCTATCCATCCCTCTCTCCTCCTCTCTCTCAAATCTTCTCTCTCGTACTTCATCTTTCTCCCATTCTCTCCTATCTCCCTCTCTATTCCCCCATCACTCTCTCTTTTCCCTCTAATCCTCTCTCTTACCACATCACTCTCCTTCTGTCTCCGAAGTATTATCTCCCATTCTTCCTCTCTCTCACTCTCTCACTCTCTCTATCTCTCTCTACCCTTTCTCTCTCCCTCTCTCTCTCTCTCCCCCTTTTCCCTTCAATCCTATCTCTTCCCCCATATCTCTCTCTCTCTTTACTTATGTTACTATATCCCACTCTATGTCCCTTTTTCTCCTTCTCTCCCCCTTCTCTATATCTCTCCTTATTTATCTCTTTATCTCACCCCTAAACATACACTCTTTCTCTCCATCTCTCCCTTGTTGGTCCCTCTCTCTCTCTCCACTTCTCGCTCTCTATGTTTTTCTTCTTCCCTCCCTCTCTCTCCCTTCAACTCCGTATCTCTATGCCTCTCTCTCTCCTCCTCTCTCTCATCCTTCCTCTCTCACCCTTTCTCTCCTATGTTTATCTCTCTTCCCCCGTCTCTCTCTCTCTCTCTTCCCTTCAATCCTCTCACTATCTCCTTCTCACTCTTCTTTCTCTTCTCCCTCCATATTTGTGTCTCCCTTTCCCTCTTTTACCCTTATCTACCTCTCCCTCTTTTTATTCCTCCTCTCCCCTCTCCTTCAGTTTATCTCCATCTCTCCCTTGTCAATCCCCCTATCTCTCAACCTCTATAGCTTTATGTCTATGTTCTTACCTCCCGTATATATAGAGTTAATATATATGATGATATATTAATATATATTATAATATAACAAATTTAATATTGGATTAAAGCAAAGTTATTATATTTAATAATACTAATATTATGATATATTAATATGAATATTTTATTTAATATAATAATAATAATCTTTTAATATTAATATTATGGTTAATAGTATTTTTTGCATGGTATTAGTAATAATTTGGCCCATGGTATTGTAATATCCCTATCGTAACTCATGTAATTATTATTATTTAATTTCTTGACATCTAGAATCAAGTAGTTACAGAACGAATTGTAACCACCATTGTCGGTTACAAGAAAATGATTGAGAGCGGGTGGAAGGGTTTAGTTGTTCGAGTGGATGGAGTTATTTTTTTAGGCAGTAGGTATGTGCATGTGTTGGGGGAGGCAGGCTTGGTCCTATCTATGCATTGGGATAGTAGTTTCTTTCTGACAAGAGACAATGCATAGTGGTCTTTTTCTCATGACAGAAGCACGATGTAGTGTGGTGAAGGTGGAGACTCCATGATTGAGTTTAAGGACCCGAATTAGAGAACGTTGTCATTAATATTCGCCTTTGTTTCCTTGATATTCTTCACTCGTCTAGTCATATGGGTCAAGAAAGAGTCACCGATCATAATCATGGACTATCATGGCCTACTGAATGTTAAGTGCTTTTCTCTAGTCTACAAAATATTTTTCGGATATATTTTAATCAGAGATAAGTAACGAAGAATAAGTTGTTTTTGATATTTTTGGAAATATCATGCTATTGCGTTTAGTGAGATATATGTCATTTTTGCATGGAAAGATTAAGCAATTATGGTAGATTTCTGATATACATTAGATATATATATATAATATAATATATAATATAATATATATATATATATAGTAAAGAGAATATATTACTGCATGATATAAATATCGTTATTATATATTTTTCTTGATAGAGAAAATATATTATTACATGTAGATAAAGATTGTTATTACTATATATATAGAAAAAGATATTATAAAAATATTTGCAGCATTATAAGATTAGTAATATTTCTTGTTTTTATATAACAATGCAAATATCTTTTATGTAAGAAAATATAGGATGCATGCTCTTTTCTTATCCAAGTTATTTTCTTGGAACTGAATACAAATTAAAGAGGGTAACTTGTGAAATAATTTCATTGGTGGTGAAAAATAAAAGAGAAAAGTTAATTAAATTATTTTCTTGGGAATTGGAATTTCCTTTTGAAACGTGTATTTTTAATAACTATTTTATGTGTTTATAAGAAATAATTATTTGTTGAAGAAAATATAAGTTAACTGTGTTAATCCCTTTGCAAGAGTTTGGAAAAGTTACATCTTTTGATGGGTAAAAATATAAATGACTTGTGCGTTGTAAATTGGATAATTTGATTTATTTGCATGGTTTATTGCATAAAAGTTAACATTATTATTATGTTTGTTATTATGCCCAAAAGAAAGGTTGATATGATACTTTCTTGAAAAACAATGCATGAGAACTTTGTTATGATACCTGGAAAAAAATGCATAAAAACTTTGTACATAAATGATATAGAAACTATGTTGGGTTTTTGAAAATAACAATGTGAAAAGAACAGATATGCACATATGCAAAAACATAGAAACAATAGTTGATTACCATAGTTGATTACATGTATGAAGATATAACTATTGTGTTAGATATTTAAAGAGAAAATGGATTTGTGTGTAGAAAAGAGTAAGTATTATGGAAAGTAAAACAAGTAGTTACTTGGAATAAATGTACTAGATTTCCTTTATAAAATACACATATCTGCATTCAGGAAATAATGACTAACACATTAGTTCGGTTTATAACAATGCATGTCTTTGTGCATACAATATATTTTGTAATTAGCTCCATCTTGGAAAATATGTTTTTCAAAAAGGGACTTATATTTGCATGCATGATAATAATGTTTATCATGTTAGCTTCCCCTTGAAAAGAGAAAATCTATTGTACAAGAAGGATTACTTAGTTACATGCACAAAGAAGAATTTAAGGGGTTAGCTCTCTTGGAATAAGTTTTTATCTAATTACTTGCATGAAAAACAAAGATAAGTTTCTAGTATCCTTTAAGAGAAATGGATAGTTACAGTGGTTCCCTTTCTACATGAATATGAATGTGTGCTGGTGTGAGAATGACCATAGTAATGGGGTAATTATTTTGACATGCTTGATAATTATTTGTTTATACATGCATAATGTTGTAAGAAGAAGAATGTTGTGATATTATAATTACATCCCATCTATGCATATGAATAGATGCTAAAAGACCGCTTTCAAATAATTATAGATTAATTAATACTTATCTAATCATGTTACCAAAGATTGTTGATGACATCAATGATAGGAAAGGATGGTGATTTGTGCAAAAGAAATTATTTTTAACATTGTGATAGATAAGAACTAATGGTCTGTGCTGATGAGTATGAGCTGTAAGATGGTCCACTGATGGGATGATCATGCCACAAGCATATAAAGAGTGGTCATTTCTGGGTAAATGGTTTCATGATCATTGTAATAGCTTATAGCTAGGTATGTTGTATTTTAATTGATATTTCATTTTAATATTTTATGACAATGGATAAGGTATGGACTCCCTTATAAGCCATCAAGTGAGGGGTGAACACCCTCACGAGTGTTTAATAATAAATTAAATATTTGTTGGTTTTCACCCTACAGGGTTTCCAGGGTATATTGGTGTTCAATGATGTGATTACTTATTGTGTCAGTTTGATGATGTTGATTCCTTGATGATGTCGATTCCTTATCTGATGTGATAATAATAATGTCAATTATGTGATTAATTAATTTGGTTAATGGAATCATGAAATGGATGCAAGGTTCATAAGACAATTTATGTTAATATACTACAACAGTGGTTGTTAAGGGTTATGCAACTTATTTTCTTCTATTGAGAGTTACTTTATGTACTAATGAACATTCTATCTAATGGTTAATGTGGAATAGTGATTTGGATAATTACTTGTGGGTAATTTGTGTAAAAAATTCTGACTCCTTACATTTTCATGTGAGGTTACCGAGGTATGTTGCAAGTGGTATCAGAGCCAAAGGTTGCAGCACTGGTGCCTTTGGGATTTTTTAAGAAGAAAGGAAATCAAGGTATGATACTAGTGAGCATCAACTCAGATACGAGTCGAACAACCTACATATTGATATATGCAATAGACTACTTTTGACATGATATGTGTGATTCGTGTTTATAACTGCAAGGAGTTATAAGTGATAAAGTTTGCTGCAAAACTATGTTCATGACATTTAAATCCTGATGAATATAAAAGACAATAAAACGTTTATCACACTTATGAACAATAGTGAACACTCACTAAGGAAAGTGACAATTAACTATCAATTTTTGCAAATATGGAAATTTTAATGATACATTTAATGAACATGAAAGTTACAATGCACAACGCATTAAGATAGTTGGTGGCAGTTATTGGTTAGTGTTGCATGAATAACTAATAAAACTTATAGATATGAATTGAATTTGATTTAAGAATGTTACAATTCAGAACCAAGTGATTATGGTGATTACTTCATGTATCGGTCTGTTGATGGCAATACACTGTGGGAAATTGGAAATGTTTAGATTGTTACCTCAATTGTCATTGTCATTTACACATTAATGAATATTTGCATATACTTTTATGCATGACAGTATTATGCCTCAAACTAAAATGATTTTGAAAGTGAATACTTGTTAAATGATGCATATTTATGACTGATGTTGCTGATGGGATTAAGTAGTGGTAGATTAATGGTCGCAAGATAACTTGTCAAGGTAAAATCACATTGCAACTGTAAATGAGAAAGTAGAATGTTATATGATATGCATGATTGTGTTATTTGGAAAATCAGAATGCATACAACATGTATGTGTTGATGCCTCGAAAATCGCTGCAACAACAATGGGGGATAACCACCCAGTCTAGACCTTAAGGCAGCTCCTTTTTCGTTTGGTGTGGTGGCTCCGACTGGTTTAACTAGGTCCAGTTACCTTTTCCCTATAGCTATTAGTTTATGATGTATCTTTAACTACCAATCGATAGGGATATCAAATCACTTCTTCTTGCTGATTAGGCAAGAGAATGACCCTTAAGCTGATTTGGGTTCAAGCAAGCCACAACTAAAGTTTTGCCTCTTTGAGAAGAAGACTTAAAAGAATGTAGAAATTACTCTAAATGCAAGCAAAAAGAAACTAATCTTAATCCTATCTTAATTAGGCATATATGGATCTAACCCAACTAAGAGCAAGATAATTAAAGTATTGGGATTTAAATATGTCTTTCTTATAATGAATATCAAGTTAATGAAGTAGTTCAATTAACTGATATTATGGATACCAAAACACATCCTATTGAGACCTCTTAACTGAAATAATAAGCCAACAACACTCCAGGAAGTAGTTCACAAAAATTATATTGATTATCAAATCAGTAAATCCAATAATTAAACAATAATATGCATAAATAGTTCATAACACATTACTATTTAATAAATCAGTTTTATAAGATAGATTTCTGAGCAAGTAGTTACTCAGAAATCGGAATTTAATCCATAAGAGCATAGATACATAATAACAACATTGAGACAAATTACCCATATTAACAATAGTGCACAAACATGAATAAAATTAGACATTCCTGTTACCATAAAAATGAAACTGATATTTGAAACAATAGCATTAGAAATACCAATTTATTGCATCCATTTCTCTGTCTTTGGTCTCCAACAACTCTTTACATTGTTTGAACTTCTACTTTCAAAGCTAAAGCCACAATAGTGCAAACTTTTCCCTTCATGCATAATTCAAGATACAAAGGGAAAATCCTCAATAATCCCCAGATCTGAGATTTTCTCTCCTCCCTCCTACAACTCTAAATTCCTATTACAGTAGTGCTTTTAGAAGTCTAAAATTGCAGAGGAGAGCAGCCCCTTATTACATTCTGCAATTTGTTATTTATAATATTTACAAAGGAATTCTTGAGAAGAAAGTTTGTTAAAGAGAAATCTGTCAAATCCAATTTTATTTGCTCAAAAATTCTGATCTTCAATTGCTGGAGCATTCTTATTGACTAAGATCCTTTTCTCCATATTTCTTCCACTGTTTTCCTGCAAAAAAAGGAATCAAAATAAATTAAAATGCAACAATAAAATCAGAATGTCATTGTTGGCATTTAAAACAAATCCAATCAAATACAATTAAATAAATAATTGAAAATAAAATGTAAGCTTTCTATTGATGCTTGGGATGTTTTACTTGGCTAAGAATATCATTGACGAGTGAATCTTCAATTAGAAGAGGCTTGGGCAAATGAAAATAAAACTCAAAAAATTGATTCTGTTTTCAAAATTCGGAGCTTGATCTTCTGCCTGATTTTCGACGCAATAAATAACCAAATCTGTTAGTAAAACCTCCTCAGAAATATACTCCTTGATTTTATCTTTCCAATGAGCTGTGATGGGCTTCATTTGACCAAGTAAAACTCAATCTATGGGCCTTTAAAGTTGGTGAGTCAATTCTGGCACAATTCTGGAATTTCTGTCGCTGGGCTAAAAAATTAAAATTTTAATTAAAAATTAAATCCTAAATTAGAATTCTAATTATCTAATAATTAATTCTAATTTAATTGTTAATTATGAACTACACTAATTAATAAATAAAATATATATAATTAATCTAACTAATAATATAATTAACTATTTATAACAAATTTAATCTAATCAATAACTAATTAATTAATTAAAATGAGTATTTAAATTTAAATTTAATTAAATTAATTAAATTAATTAAATATTAAATATTAATTACTTTAAAATATTAAATAACTACTTTAATATATTATATCATAACTACATTACCACTCCACTCTATTTCACTCATACGTATGAGTGAGTTCAAAACCTTAAACCAAAATCGTATTTGTTATAAGACTTTGAATGCCCCTTTGACTTATGCTTATCGGCAAATCGGATCGGGAGAATGAAGATTATCGAGGTTTCAAAAATGTGTCAAGTGAAAAACCCCCGATGCGATGCATGCACTTTTTTATGATCGGGATCGGGGGATTGAGTCCATTGGGTTTTTAGAAATGTGTCACTTGAAAACTCCCGATGCGATCAAAGCCTCTGATGCGATCGGAAAATTTTATTATATATTTTTTATTATATTGATATTTTATGTATTGAATTTTATTTTAATTAAATAAATTATTAATTAGTTTAATTAATTTAAAATTTAACATTAAATATCAACTTTATTTCGGTTTTTATTTTATGAATTTTAGCTTCTAAACTACAACCACTTGGAAAATAAATAAAAAGAATAAAAATAAACTACAACCACTTGAATATTATGGGTTTTTTAAGATTAGTAATTGATTTGGAAATTGGAGTAAATTTCTTAAATCTCGATGCTTAATAGTTTGGCTGCTTAAGTAAAAATTGAAAAATGTTAGTAAAACTCACTAGGGGTGAATATTTAAAATAAATTCATTATTGAACTAATTTATTTACAAAATGCAATATTGTATATTTCATGTATTTTTAACCCATGCTAGATAAATTATGAGACTTCAAAGGAGTACCATTTTCAAACCAGTTGACCAAATGAGGTGAAACAAGCGTCAATGGTAAGCTTATAAAAAATTGATTTTAACAAAGCAATCAAAACAAGAATTCAAAGAAAATGAAAAATTAACAAAAGCATAGGATAATCAACTAAATGAAAATCCTAAAAGGTGTTTAGCCAAAATTTTTATAGAAACGGTCCCCATTATTTGAGTTGAGTAAGTCAAAAATTGGGGGGGGGGGGGGGGAGGGGCGAGCGCGGTTGGTGTTTTTTACCACAACAGTATGTTAGTTATGTTTTCTATCATTCTAGACGTTGTGGAGCCATGTTGAGGATTAAATGTAAATGCATGGTATACATGCATGTTTATTTTGTTAATGATAATGTTCATATGGTTCATTATGTAAATTACTTTGGGGAAGAGTGCTAAAAGACAACTTTAACATGCCAGATAGTTGTGGATAGTTGTGAAAGGCTAAAAGGCCTTGGGTTGATGGCGGCTTCCTGCCTGAAGGGGTTGATGGTACTTTCTTGCCTGGATTTCCTCTCCCTAGAGATAAATTATCTCAATAAGGGGAAAGAGTTGTCCAAGATGGTGAAGATTGTAAAAATCCTGAGGCAACTTTGTTGATTTGGAACCTATTGGAGGAGGCCCAAAAATTCCTCACAGATGGGATGTTGTCAGAGGAATAGGCAAGACACTGCCAAGAGGAATCCTATATTGGACCCTATGTGGTCATTGGAATTCATGAGCTAGTTTCCCAGTGGAATTCCGTATTAGACATGGTATGGTCTCTATCAAAGAACTATCTGGATGTGAAAATGACTTGATATGATTGTGGAAACCAGTTCCCATGGGTTGAGAGGAACATTTTTTAGCTTATTGTGATTCTCATAGCTAAAAAAATTAACAAATCAGCTATGTGTTATGTTAAAAAAATGAATTTTATATATAATTGTGTAAATATTTTGTGTACAATTTTGACATAAAATGAGCCTAGTGCTCATAAAGGAATTACTGGAAGTATAAGTTGTTTTACTAATAATATTTTGAATGTCCTAGTAGGGGTTAAGAAAATTTTGACTTGGTGGAGTTATTGACTATTTTTATGATTAGAGAGCTAGGTTCTCTTTGGGTACTTTTAGTATATATCTTTAGCGGGAGCTAAGATAGTGTGCATGTGGTGCAGTGATTTATCATTTTGATAATTAGAGTGTTAGTGCTCTCTAAGAACATGTAAAATTACTGTGATTGAAATATCACCTAACATTGCATAATTGATTGATAATTAAAAGTATTTCATTTCATAAAAAATGTTGTGACTAAAGTGATTGAATTTGTTATTCATACATTACAGGTTACTTGCCATGGAGTGTTGATGGGTCGTCCAATCACTATTGAAGTGCTTGCATAAAAATGACCATGACTTGTAAGAGTAATTGGTAAGTAACGGTAAGTTGGTATAGAGATTTTGTTTTGTTTCTATATAATTGAATAGTGGCTAAGCTATGTAAAGTAGAAATTGCTTAGTTTCACAATTTTAAATGCTTATGACTATAGATCAACATTCTTTTTTTTGCCTATTGGTATTGGGAATGGAATCCTTCATTTTGAAGGGAAAGGATCTCGTTTTCAGTTGTTTGGATTCTCATATAATGAATAATAATTAAGTCCTAGTGATAGATGAACACCGGGGACGGTGTTCTTTTCAAGGGGAGAAGTATGTAATATCCCTATCATAACTCATGTAATTATTATTATTTAATTTGTTGACATTTGGAATCAAGTAGTTAAAGAACGAATTGTAACCACCATTGTTGGTTATAAGAAAATGATTGAGAGTGGGTGGAAGGGTTCAGGTTTTTGTTTTTCGAGTGGATGGAGTTATTTTTTTAGGCGTTAGGTATTTTCATGCGTTGGGGGAGGTAGGATTGGTCCTATCTATGCATTGGGATAGTAGTTTCTTTCTGACAACAACCAATGCATAGTTTCTTTTTGATAATAGACAATGCACAATGGTATTTTTCTCATGACAGAAGCACGATGCAGTGTGGTGAAGGTGGAGACTCCATGATCAAGTTTAAGGACCCGAATTGGAGAATGCTATCATTAATATTCACCTTTGTTTCCTTGATATTCTTCACTGGTCTAGTCATATGGGTCAAGAAAGAGTCATTGATCATAATCATCGACTATCATGGACTCCTGGAAGTTAAGTGCTTTTCTCTAGTCTACAAAAGATTTTCCGAATATATTTTAATTTAAGATAAGTAATGAAGAATAAGTTGTTTTTTATATTTTTGGAAAATATCATGCTATTGCGTTTAGTGAGATATATGTCATTTTTGCATGGAAAGATTAAGCAATTATGGCATATTTCTGAATATATCTATATATATATATATATATATATATATATATAATAATATATATATATATATATATATAGTAAAAGAGAATATATTACTGCATGATATAAATATCGTTAAATTATATATTTGTCTTGGTAGATAAAATATATTACTACATGTAGATAAAATTGTTATTACTATATATATAGAAAAAGATTGTTATTATAAATATATTTGCAGCATTATAAGATGAGTAATCTTTCTTATTTCTATATAACAATGCAAGTATCTTTTATGTAAGAAAATATAAGATGCATTCTCTTTTCTTATCCAAGTTATTTTCTTGGAAGTGAATATAGATTAAAGAGGGTAAGTTGTGAAATAATTTGATTTGTGGTGAAAAATAAAAGAGAAAAGCTAATTAAATTATTTTCTTGGAAAGGGGGATTTCTTTTGAAATGTGTCGTTTTAATAACTACCTTATGTGTTTATAAGCCATAATTATTTGTTGAAGAAAAGATAAGTTAATTGTGTTAATTCCTTTGCAAAAGTTTTGAAAATTTACATCAACTATAAATGACTTGTGTCTTGTAAATTCGATAGTTTGATTTAATTGCATGGTTTATTGCATAAAAGTTAACATTATTATTATGTTCGTTCTTATGCCCAAAAGAAAGGTTGATTATGATACTTTCTTGAAAACAAATGCATGAGAACTTTGTTATGATACCTGGAAACAAATGCATAATAACTTTGTACATAAATGATATAGAAACTATGTTGGGTTTTCAAAAATAGCTATGTGAAAAGAACACATATGCACATATGCAAAAGCATAGAAACAATAGTTGATTACCATAGTTGATTACATGTATGAAGATATAACTATTGTGTTAGATATTTAAAGAGAAACATGGATTTGTAGAACTATTATGTTAGATATTTTAAAGAGAAAATGGATTTGTGCATAGAAAAGAGTAAGTATTATGGAAAGTAAAACAAGTAGTTATTTGGAATAAATGTACTAGCTTTCCTTTGCAAAATACACATATCCGCGTGCAAGAAATGGTGGCTAACACAT
This sequence comes from Pinus taeda, assembly GCA_000404065.3. Classification (NCBI taxonomy): domain Eukaryota; kingdom Viridiplantae; phylum Streptophyta; class Pinopsida; order Pinales; family Pinaceae; genus Pinus; species Pinus taeda. Next base: position 81,748 of record APFE031373757.1, on the reverse strand, counting down.
TAGTTCTAGTTTATAAAAATGCATGTCTTTGTGCATACAATATATTTTGTAATTATCTCTATCTTGGAAAATATGTTTTTTGAAAAGGACTTATATTTGCATGCATGATAATAATGTCTATCATGTTAGCTTCCCCTTAAAAACATAAAATCTACTGTACAGGAAGGATTAATTAGTTACATGCACAAAGAAGAATCTAAGGGGTTAGCTCTCTTCGAATAAGTTTTTATCTAATTACTTGCATGAAAAACAAAGATAAGTTTCTAGTATCCTGTAAGTGAAATGGATGGCTACAGTGGTTTCCTTTGGACATGAATATGAATGTGTGTTGTGAGAATGATCATAGTAATGGGGTAATTATTTGACATGCTTGATGATTATTTGTTTATACATGCATAATGTTGTAAGAAGAAGCATGTTGTGATATTATAATTACATCTCATATATGCATATGAATAGATGATAAAGTATTGCTTTCAAATAATTATCGATTGATTAATACTTGTCTAATAATGTTACCAAAGATTGTTGACGACATCAATGATAGGAAAGGATGGTGATTTGTGAAAATGACAATTATGTTTAACATTGTGACAGATAAGAACTAATGGTCCATGCTGATGAGTACAAGATGTAGGATTGTCCACTGACAGGATGATCATGACACAACCATATAAAGAGTTGTCATTTGTGGGTAAATGGTTTCATGATCATTGTAATATTGTTTAGCTAGGTATGTTGTATTTTTGTTGATATTTCATTGTAATATTTTATAACAACGGATAAGGGATGGACTCCCTTATAAGCCATCGAGTTGGGTGAACACCCTCACGATTGTTTAATAATAAAATTAAATGTTTGCCGGTTTTCACCCGACACGGTCTCCAGGGTATATTGGTGTTCAATGATGTGATTGATTATTATGTCAGTTTGATGATGTTGATTCCTTGATGATGTTGATTCTTTATCTGATGTGATAATCATAATGTCAAGTATGTGATTAATTAATTTGGTTAAGGGAATCATGAAATGGATGCAAGGTTCATAAGACAATTTATGTTAATATACTACAGCGGTACTACAGTGGTTGTTAAGGGTTATGAAACATACTATCTTCTATTGAGAGTTAATTTATGTACTAATGAACATTCTATCTAATGGTTAATGTGGAATAGTGATTTGGATAATTACTTGTGGGTAATTTGTGTAAAAAAATTCTAACTCCCTGCATTTTCATGTGAGGTTACTGGGGTGTGTTACAGGTATTTTTCCTATAGACTTCACCTAAATAAAACCTATTTTTTGAGTGTTAGTAAGTGTAAAGAGGTTTATGGAGCAAATATAAAAAGAGGTTTTATTTATTTACCATACCTCTTGTTGATTTATATTTTTATTTATTTATCATATTTCTTTTATTTACAATGGTATTTGGCCCATAGGATTGGTATATAATTATATGTTGATTTCTAATCATGTTTGATATGTTTTTATTTATTTAACATAAATCTTTATACCTCTTTTATATTTATTTATTTATCATAAATATGGTAATTAGCCCATGGTATTAATAATTATGTGTCTAGGTGTCCACATGGGGTAGCTCAAGCGGCAAGGGCCGTGGAAATGAAGTCTCACCGAACCGGAAGTCTTGGGTTCAAATCTTGGGCTACCCTTCACCCGTTGAGGGGTACTTAATGGACATGTAAATCGGAGAGTCCCGCCCCAGCTTACAAAAAAAAAAAATTATGTGTCTAGGAGGATCCACCTAAATAAAACCTATTTTTTGAGTTTTCATAAATACAAAGAGGTTAATGGAGTAAAGATAAAAAGAGGCTTTATTTATTTACCATACCTCTATTTTTATTTTTATTTTTATTTATTTATTTTTACCATACCTTTGGAGTAAATATAAAAGAAAGCCTTATTTATTTACCATACTTCTCGTTTATTTATATTTTTATTTATTTACCATAGCTCTTTTTTTTTTTACTATTCTTTATATTTTAAATTTATGTTGTCTTTATACATAATAAAAATAATTAGATTGACTTTTAAATAGGGTCAGCATTAGATTAACAATGTTATAATGATAAGTATTAACGTTTACATTTACGTTTATGTTTACATTTACATTTAAGTTTACATATTTACATTTTTACACAAGATCTACCCCATGGGCCTAATAATTATTTTATTTTTAATCTGAAATTATAAATAATTTTGAAAAATACATATAAATAACCAAAAACAATTTTATATTAATTAAAATAAAATAAATTTCAATTAATTGGAAGTTAAAATATTATTATTTGAATGAAAAGTTGCTTTGTATTTTCAAAGAGAGTAAAGAGATTTGTAATTATTTTATTTAAACTTTGAATTACAAATAACTTAATAATTTAATAATTTAAACTGCCGTAAATTTGGGGTTTTAGGTGATTTTTCCCTAAACAATAGGAGTTATAGATCATCTTGCCTTGATAATTGGCAATATAAAGGCATTGTTTTACATCTGGCACTGTTTCTACCAGGGCAACACCTATCCAAATCTCTGGGAGGATAAAACTAATCTAGATCATGTGGCTAGATTTTCAGTGGATCCATGTGTTTGGTGCCCCTGAAAATCAACATCTCAACCATTAGAGTGATTTCAAATTCTATCAGGATTGAACTAGCCACAACTAGTTGGGAACTAGAGAAAGAGAGATGTAGTGAGCTGCTGAAACCTTGAAAAATACTAGTAGGTTTTTAGATTTGAAGTTCCTTGTAATGGAGACATGATCAGTGCTTAAGATGTTGGTTACATGTTTGGTAGTTTGAACCACTATTGACAAATCAATGGATGTCGAGGTTTCATCGAAAGTCGGTCTTTGACAAAGTTGAGGAAAACTTAAGATCCGATGCTCGATTACTCTCACATTGTTATTGAGCTAAATCAAATATTAAGCTTGCAGAATGATTTATCCAATAGTTACACACTATGGCAAAGGTCAAATATCTTACTTCTTGGCCGATCCAGATTCTGTGCTAGATCTGGTGAGTAACTCTTAACAAAGTGTGAAAAATCATTTAGTAATTAATTTTAGATTTTTTGGAGTATTTCCATATATATATATATATATATATATTGTTAGGTTACATTTTTCATCTATATCTGGAATATGACAGTGGATGTTTCCAAACTTAGATTTCACATTTTTGAATTATTTAAATCATTTTTATTTGATTTTTTTGGAGCTTCTTTACATTATTTATTTCTTTTGGGAGATCAGATCTTCCATATATGTCTTCAAAACTTCGACTCAAAAAACCATTATCATTTTTCTCTTAAATGTGTTATTTTTTTTGGTTGAATTCAAATTGCAGATATCGGCAGACATGGTTGTGAATGCAACTTTAGCAACCATGGCAAAAAACGCAGGAAAGCATGGTGTAAAGGTTTATCAGGTTGCTTCTACGGTGGTAAATCCCATAACAATTCAAAAATTTTGAAAAATAATATTTGAACATTTTAAATCTAATCCCTACATTTAAATTGTTGAAGAAATTGACCTGAGTTAATACTATGGAGAATTATGGGCAGGCTCTCAACATAGTGGTTAGTTCACCAAATGTAAGTTGTAACGATACTTTGTGTTTCTTACTCAAAATTTTGATGAATATAAGTGGAATTTGAAAAGTTAAAAATTTACTCATGTAAATTTTACTTTGCATATAATATCTGCATTTAATCTCTGTTCAAGAAGTAGATTTGTTATTTAATCTAAAGAATTATCGATTCACCATAATTATAAAAAAAATACATAAAATGAATCATGGCAAACTGATAGTCATATTGCAGATAGCGTGGTTATCAAGATCATCTACAAAATTGCACATTCGATACAATAGTGAATTTATTTTTTTTCAAGAGCTCCCTAAAGATAAACGAGACAATTTTGGATTTGATGTTAAGATTATTAAGTGGAAAAATTACATCAGAAATATTCATATTCCCTAACTTGGTGAATATATCTTAAATGGGTGAATATGTATTAGTGGATCACAATGGTTGCAATGGCCATGAAGACATTAATTTTCACTTCATTGGGTTCATTATTTCTGGGAGAGTGATGGGGGCTGTTGAAGCAGAAAGTTGTCCAGATATAAATGGAGGTGGTGCCAATGTGAAGGTTGAACTCATTTCCACTAGCAATGATCTCATTAATGATGTGTTTACGTCATAGGGAGGCAGTTACACATTTACAAATATTACTCCAAGGAAATATAGGTTGGTTGCTTCCCATCCTGAATACATAAACTTCATCAATCCTTAAGCAATATACAAATATCAGGTCATATCAAATCCCACTAGATTTTTTTTCAAAAAGGAAAGGCCATGATATTTTTCTCTCTTTTCATTCATTTGATATGCATAATAAGTTTGGATATTCCTTAAGGATGAATGTCCCAAGGACACAGTAGCCCTCCATGAAATCAAATGTGAAGAAGTGGAAAGAGCTGGCTCTCTGAGCCAATTGTTAAACAGAGGAAGAAGATATAAGGTCATACCTAATGTCAATCCTAGCTAGGATGACGCTACGCATGAGGTATAATGATTGAGGTTTATAGAGTATATTTTATATAATATTCTCTTTCAAATACATGATTCTCATGTTCTCTTAACAATTGTCCAAAGAGGCTCTCCAGAGATGGAGTTGGGCTTTGGAAATATGGCAGTAGATGACATCTTTTATGTCCCAAGTTATGATATGGATGGCTTAGTTGTTTCTCCCAGTAACACTATTTTAGGTGTTCATGTATACCTTTATTCAAATGATGTCCATGAGGTGGAGTGCCCTCAAAGAAGCTCCTTTTCCAAATCAAGTGCTTTGTCATACAATATCCGATGCAGATGGGAAATATGCTTTTAATTTTATTCCACGTGGAAAATAAAGGTTGTTTCCATTCTACAAGGGTGAGAATACAATATTTGATGTTTCACTTCCATTTATAGAGGTTCTTGTTGAGAACAGTCATGTTAATATATCTCAACCATTTCAAATCACAGGTTTCTCAGTTGGAGGACTTGTGGTGACTTCTGAAGGAGTCTGTTTTGAAGGTGTTAAGATATTAGTTGATGGATGAAAAAGAGCTACAACAAATGTCTAGGGATATTACAAACTTGATCATGCAACATCAACACGCTACACAATCAAGCTGAGAAGGATCACTTCAAGTTTAGCAGTTTGGAGAATTTCATGGTTGTGCCAAACATGGATTCAATCCCAAAGATAGAAACAACACATTATAATATTTGTGGTTCCCTAAAATTAGTGACAAATGGCTATTATGGCAAGTGTTAAGCTGGCTTGACACATGGGCCAGACAATGTTAAGGCTCAACTAAATAGGATTGATGATATGGGAAACTTCTGCTTCGAGGTTCAACCAAGTTAATATCGAATATCCCCACTGACCACAATAGAAAAACGTGATTATGGTCTTCAATTTTCACCATCACATATTGATGTGATAGTAGCTAGACCAATGTTTGGCATTGAATTTATAAAGGCCCTTGTTGATATCTGTGGATCAGTGATAATGCAAGGAAGGATGTGACTCCTCAGTTTCTATATCACTTACTTCCGCGGTTGTTGAACTATGGGTTCAAAGAAGCTTAACTCTTTAAGTTTAACAAATGAGAGTAGTGAATTCATATTTGAGAAAGTCCTACTTGGTGCATTGCATCTTGAAGTAAAACACAGACATTCATCTCATTTATTAGATTGGGATGATGATTGGTGTTTGGAGAGAAAGGTTATTGATGTCAATGTTGGTGTTTCTGATAATTCAGAGATAGTGTTTATCCAAAAAAGCTATTGGTTTCATATTATGTCTACTCATCTTGTGGCTTCTTACATTGTACAACCAAAAAAAGAACCCGTGAATTTGTTGATTGAGAAAGGATGGTAGAAAATCTGCTTAGAAGCTTCTCGTGTGCACATTGCTTTATTTCTTGAACTTGTGCATTTTATTTAGAATGTCTTCATTACAATTCAATGTATTGAACCATAAGCCTATATATTTGACTGGTGAAAAATATCTACTGAGTTGTGAAATACATGTTGATTCAAGTTCTTATCCCAAAGCAAATGAGTTGTCTCTAACCATTATTGTAGACATATGGAAAAAGGAGGGTGCATTTAAAGATATGATCAATAATGTCAAAATTGTTTCAAGTGCTAATGGAACAAGCAACATTGTTGTATATCAGTACACTCACTGGGCCAATATTGAAGATGAAATGGTCTTTGTTCTGAGAGATAAAAGGAATGCTAGTGAGAAAAATAGTTTTGAAAAGGTCTCATTTTATCCAAGAAGTCGGCATGTTGATGTTAAAACTAATGGGTGCCAACCTGCTATGCCTTCTTTTATGGGGTGCCCAGGAAAGTATATTTAGGGTCATTGTTACTAACAATCCCAGGTGTTGACATTAAAGTAATTTCTCAAAATGGTAGTAGCAATTGTCATTTAAAAAAGCGTGACATGGTTCTTCAAACTTTGACATGATCAAATGGTCTATTTTTGGGTGGTCCTCTGTGTGATGATACTTAGTACTATGTTGAAGCTTCCAAGGGATATCATTTGAAAGAAATTGCATAGGACCCATTTTGAAGCTTAGCTGTATGCTCATCCAATTTGATCGGACGCCCCACTTGACTAGACAAACCATAAATAATATTGATCGTTAGTATTCGACCTTCTGTGCACTCCCTGCATTTGTGTTCCTCAGTAAAGGAATCACTGAATTTGTGTCAAACAGCTGCTAGATATGGACAAAACCTATTCAATCGCATTGCTTCAAACTAGAACCATGTAAGTCTAGATTTTACTATTATTTTCAATGCTTTAAAATGAAACCAGTGTAAATTCAGGTTGTATGTGGATAAAATATAAACCAATGTAAACACAGGTTTTCTTATATGTGTATGCAAGGGCATACATGATAAAATATTTGAGAGTGAATGGGATATTGTTTCAAAATCTTTCATGCTCTATCTTGAGACTCAATATGCAACATGGAAGTAATTCGATCGTACTGGAAATGGACTCATATCCCGATAATGTGTACAATTTATTTGTGGACATATTGATCGAGATGATGGGGAGGTTTAAATCATTAAAGGAGCTGGTCATATGTGTTGTGCCTTTGCTTAAAGAAATATGTGTCTTCTCAATTTGTTGATCGAGAGGCTTCCTAATCTCCAATGTTTGTTAATGGGTGACAACTTTATCTTGGTAAAAATATAATTTTTGCTTTTCTTTTACATGTGCAATGAACAACATGTTTCAATGTTTAAGAATGTTTGCATTTTCTACTTAGTTTTTTTTTTTTTTTAGTTAAGACTAACCTAAGTACCCACGGGGGATTTGAACTAGTGACCTATCACAAGGAGTGCCTTAACAGCACACCCATTCACCGTCAATCCAAAGCCCCATGGGCATTTTCTATTTAGTTGTTAGGTATAGCATAAAAAAAATTTATACAAAGAATATATTGATGTAGCTTAGGTTGACTATTATGTTTTGCTTCATTATTATGTCCTGTTTGCAGATTCAGTATATCCAATATATTTGAAACAAAACCAAGTAATGAATTTTTTTCATATCTATTCCATAATGAAAATCTACACTACCTAAATTAAAAAAGTTAATCTGCTATAATATGTGAAAAGACTATAAAGTTCTTCCACGGTTTTTTTCCATGATGTTCATAATGAATATTTATGTCTTTTACCTCGTAAATGAGTGTAGAGTTGGTTTATTCTGGTTTTGAAATGCAATGCAGGAACTTTCAAAATATCCCATACCTCGACGTCATAGATCCCCACTCTCTCATCTCTGTATATACAAGTTTATGTAAACATAATTGAATTTCAGGATAGGGAAATCAGCTTATTAGGTTGCTTTCTTCAGAGCACCCCTGCTCTAGAGATGATAGAACTTTGTCTAATTGATGACTTGAATTATGATGATCCATGATATGTAAATTTTTTGGAGGAAGTGATGTATTTGAATAGAGTTTCAAAGCAAGCAAGGATATTGGTATGATAATCGTCTTTTTAAATACATGCTTCAAAATCGTTAAACCTTTGACCAGTAAAAAGTCTTTCTAGCTCCATTTTCTTTTATTTTTTCTTTACGAAAGGGTATGACCAATGTAGGCTATATGTGGATACGAGGATGTGGACACAAATGGAATGACCTTCTTAGTCTTGGGAAACATTGAGTATGGAAGCGGATGGCAGTCTCATGGAGTGGGTATGCGACATTTCTCGCCATTTTCATTTTTTGTATCATTCGTTGTTTGCGCTGGTTCTAATAGTCAGTTTTAATTATTTATATTTTTTTCATTTATATCATTAACATTCCATGTTTCCCAGGAAAGGTAACATTTTTAGTTGCTTTAGATGAGCATCCTGTAGGATTAGGATGTTCCCAATGCGTTTTGAATATTTGTCCAATATGCCTTGTCGATTTTGGATTGTTATTGCGGGTTATCGCTTTAATTGTATCCGGTTTGACATTTGATTGACAACGAAATTCCATTGTATGTTAATTTTTAAAAGTATTTAAGAAATTTGTCTTTAGAAGCCACACTTCAAACAATGGGTTTCACACTACTAGGTTTAAGGTTTCGGTTATGTATTTGGTTAAAATTTCCCAAGATTTATATCATATCTCAAATATCAAGTTTGGGTTATTTATTTGGTCAAAATTTCCCATGATTTATATCATATCCCAGCCTTTCAAAATTCATGCATTCATTCCATTCGAATGTAACACATCACAACAAGGAAGGGCCCTATTAAGCTCACCAACTCTATTACTATGCTTCATGAATCATAATTCAAATGGACTCTGAATTTGGTTCTTTTCCTTAAGTAAACAATATTAAGATCCTCTCATTCAAACTCAACCCCAAGTCATACTCAAATTTTGACATGTGAATAACATTTTCTCAGCAGCAAGTTTGACGCCCAAGTTCTTACAAGTCAGACAAGACTATCCATTTTTTTTTTATTTTTAAATTGATCATATCCTTAAATTGTTAGCCCTTGGACTCCTTCATTAAAGAAAAGATCATTCTATGGTCTTGATAATTGGTCTATCAAAACGTGGATGGGGCGAAATATGAGCTAAGGAGCACATAAAGAAATTTTTCTTGACATTTCCTAGAATATTTTGAACTTTTGGGGGCACATCACGTGACACTACCATCACCACACCAAATTTTTTTGGTAAAGTTCCACTGCAAGAGGCATCCACTGACTCACGTTCCTCAACTTGTGACCATAAAGATGATTCTTCCTGAAATTTTTTCCTAGATGATGATAATGATATATAGTCCTTATCATCATAAATTATGGATTTTATTTCTTCACCCATGCTCCACCCTCCCCCTCCCAATTGTATATAAGGATCATTTTCTCTTGCATGCTTCCCTCCGATTGCAAATTTATACCCATACCTGAAATCCTCGTCTTGATCTTGGTTCTTATGCTTCTGTTCTTCTTCTTCTAAGCTAAGCAATCAGAAAAACATTACCTCCCTACCACCACAAATAGATAAACCATTTTTGCTACACTATCTTTCAAGCTCCACAAGAGGAATACTAAACAATTCTCAAGTTGTTTCTCCCTCTCCAGTCACCATAGAAACATCTTGATTTAGACCAGATCCATCTGTTATGTCTGTAAGGTTGGATTCAAAACTAACAAGGTCCTTTAATGGTGGGGCATCTCCACATATTGAATGAAATGGAGAGACACCTAAATTTCCAAACCAAAGAAAGGTAGCTCTCAAGTCCATTCACATAAGCATATGAAAGGAGAAACTAGTCTGACCAAACTTGGAGAACTCTCATCACTCTTTCCTGCAAGGACACCATAATATAAATGCAAAAAATTTCACAAAAAGATCCACATAGTCATTACACTAATTATGATATTTTTTTTACGATTAAAAATTACCAGCCACCTTGCTAATTGATGACCAATAATGGGTTTGATCTCAATACATGATATATTTTCATCATTACTATCCTTAACATGTTCTATTATTTAGAGTGAGATTTCGTGAATTGGCAAGTGTGTTTTTCCACATTTCTATTTTTATATACCATACAATTGGAATCCTACTACATTAGGCCTCCTGTATTTCCCTAGGCTACATTTTTTAAAGAGGGTAAAAAACACTAATGATATGTTCTTTTGCCATAAGTTCTTCTCATTTTTTGGATGAATTCTATGGAAATTTTATTCATGCCAATTATGTGGCAAGAAATAATGTTCCATTATTCTTTTTTATCATCTCTTGTTTATGAGTTAGGATTCTTCTATTGTACTAGTTCGTTACGACTATGTCATGTAAAGATCAAGTTGAGTGGGTTTTACATTTGATTTCCATTGTAGTCAACAACTGACTATATAAGTTTTTTGTTAGGTTGAATGATGGGACAACACACTTTGATTTCCACTAGTGCTCTCTTTTTCATATACTATCACAAGTGCACAAATACAAACTCACTTTTCTTTTTACCTGGATAAGAAAATGATGACAACTTTGTATTTTGTAGTGACAAGGATAACTATGTATTGGAGCTAGACCTTGAGCCCTTCAATTCGTCCTTTCCTTACCCAACACGACCATCTCCTATTGGTAACGAAGTTCAATTTCTGAACCAACATTTGTCTTCAATACTATTTTATGATAAAGAAAGAACACAACCATTATTGGATTTCCTTTGAACACACAAATACCAAAGCCATGTCATTTTTCTTTCCTTTGTTAATACATTACATCATTGTGTTTGATAGTTAATTCATTATTATTCTATGCCAATAAATCTCTATCAAATAGCAGAGAAGAATGACTTGGTTGTTTTCAAGATATATAATATGAATTAATTAAAAATTCACATGGTTATTTTGATTCTCATATTTCTATTTCACTTCTTTAGAGAAAACCATATATTCAAATACCAACTCAACTCAAACCAAACTAAAATAGAGAATCCTAGTTATGAAGATGTTTCTCTCTCCATACCTTATAATGACATTATTTTTTTGAATTATACTTGAAGTTCATTGATAATAACCTGGATTTATATATTTCTTTTAGCACCAAATTGAAATCATGGTAAAAAAACGAATATCCCATTAAATATTACCTAAAGATGATTCAAAGAATATCACCTTTAGTCTAAGCTTGCGGCAAAGTAATTTTCAAGGTGTGAAGTTTTATTAGAGGCATTGTTTGTTTATTTGTTTTGGTTAGAAAATGGTTTTCTCTTACTTTTATGTGACTTTCAATTTATCATATCTAGCATGTTGAGAAATGGGAAAGAATAACATGTGACATTTATCTTGCAGAAATTGATGTTGAATGAAAGGATATAGAGTTTAACCAAGCTACAATCCACTTTGGTAAAGGTAGAGGGACATCTTAAAAAGTTACCTAAGAATACACCATATACATAGTTTTAACATAAGTAATATATGGCTTTTTTGTTTGCAAATATGTTATTTTTTTCTATCCATGATATCACAACAAGAAAAATATTAATATTGTAGAAATTGTTAGAGGACCTCATTGAGGTCATTTTTTTTGATGTTATACTTGATTGATACATTGTCATGACAAGAAGGCTTTAAATACAAATTAATATGTAACTACCAAAACAAATTATATTCAAATTTTATACATATAAAATATATAAAAAAAAAAAACAAAAGTCAATTCCTTCATTTGATTGTTACTTGACTCTAGTGTGGGCCGATTACATGCGATATGATTGGAAAAAGGATGGGAAGACAATATAGAGATCATGTCTTGGATATGAAAATTTTTTTGTTGGAGATCCTTCAGGCACTTCAACCACCGACTTTGGAAATGTTTCTAGTAAGTATTCCTATGCTTTTTAATGTTGTGATTCTTTCATCTCATGGTTATTTGGGCAAGCAAATGTTTTAGGAATGCATGATAAGATATCGATGGACAGGTAAATAATTTTCTTATAATTGCAATGTCCATTCCATGATATCCTCTCTTTATTGTTTGATTGTATTTTGAACGTTTATTTCGATTTTGCTTTGCATTTTAACTATGAAATTGAAAGTACTTGGTATTATTTCTATTTAAACAATAGCCAAAGCTTGAAGATGAAATTAATATTACACAATATTGATTGAAATCCTTTTAATTGTTTTATATTGAAAGATTTTCATGATTATTAGAAAAGTTTACTTTCATGTTGTTATTTGAGAATGTGTTGGTTGTATACTTGACCAAGTTCATGCATTAGACAACAAATTGTTGTTGTGAATAAAATGACAAGGATTAGACATATCACCTCAGATTATTTGTTTTAACAAGTTATTTACAACTTGATATTTCTAGCATGTAATTTATTTGGCATGATTGTGCCTAAGCTTTCCCTGAAGGTTGAATACTAAGTTACTAAAGTGTTCTTTTCTATGGTGACTTTAATTTATTTATACAAGTCATCTGGCCACATAGTGGCCACAATCCCTCAACTGAAGAAAACTTGTTCGAGTTTCTTGCTTTTATGGGGAATAATGGCTTTAACATTGTTGATGTTGAGGTATATGTAATATAAATCCTTTATAGTCTACTTTCATTTATATTCTAGTGTTCATCATGTTTCATATCTTACACTCTACATTCTAGGTTCTTTTGTTTCTAGAAAAGGAACTCAATATTGATGATAAGCAGGAGGTTTTGAAGAAAGAGGAGAACATTAACACTAGAGTAACAAATGCAGAAAGAGAGAGAAGAAAATTGGTCTAGTGGTACCCTTAAAGCCAATATCCTGCATAAGACACACACATAGAGACTGATGTTCAAGTCTTCATAGTTGGTGAATTCACCTGCAATGACTTGACAATGCAATGATAATTTTTTATAGTGATGAAACAACATTTCATGTGTAAATTGTAGTCCAACCAATGTTAAGTTGGGAACTCATATTGTAATACTTGGCATTTCATATAATATAATTTCTGTGGTTGAAATTATTTATAGTTGCACTTGATATTGTTAAGTATTTAACTAACATATGTAATTTTGAATTTTCATAGTAGATGAACCAATTCATATTGTATGATGTTTTTTAATTTAGTCGCAAAATCATACTAATTAATCTATGTTGATTAATAATGAACACATAAAATCAATCTAAAACTACTAAATTAGTAGTTTATATTGATTAACAATGAACTCAAATAAAATGAATATACGACTAAATTAGTCATTTATAATGATTGTTAATGAAAATAAATGAAATGAATATAAACTATTAAATTAGTCATTTATATAATGAATATGAAACTACCAAAAAACTATATTTGACTACTCCAAATGATTAATTTTTCATTACAAATGACAACTAAATTTTGCATATATATGACTATTAGTAGCTAATCTACAGTATCTTATAACACGACAAAAATTTAGTCATATTTCTTTGGTCATTAATTGGTTTCAAACGATGACTAAAATTTGCATATGCGTGACTATTAGTAGCTAATTTACAGTATCTTATAACATGAACAACATTTTGGTCATATTTTTTTGGTCATTAATTGGTTTTCTCAGATGATCATATAGTAATATATTTTGTTGTATATTTGGTCCTTAATTGTGGCAATTAATGATTAAAACAACAATTAAATTAATGACCAAATTTATGACTAAATATACTACTAGATGATAAAATTGAGATAATCAATTAATGATTAAGCTAAAAATGACTAAAAGTTGGTTGCGTTATAAGATATTTTAAATTAGCTACTACTGGTCACCGACTGAAAAATAGTCATTTAGATGCAAATTTTAGTCGTTGTTTTAGTAACTAATTAGCCATTTTGTACTAGTGGTTAATTAGCTGGTGAGTTGTCTAGTCCCTCCCAGAACTACACAATTTCTTCAGACAATGGATGGCATCTTTTCTTGAAAAATAAATAAGAAAAAAGTGAAAAAACATCCCTAGAAAATAGGGATCTATTTTTAGCATCCTGAAGGAGGCACTTGAGTTATTTTGGAAATTTATGCCAAGTGTCGTTTTTTCCTTAATTTTTTGCCTTCACGTCATAAACCCTAAATTGACCAAATCTATTTAATTGATGTTGTCAAAGATCATTTTCACATTAAATCTTGGAGCTTTGGCATTCCATAGGATATCAAGGGACCTTCGGTGTGATTACCATCATTTTTTCGAGTAAGTTTTTCTTTTCTAGCCTTTTACTGCTTTTTCTGTTGTTTTTGCTTGTTTAGCTTGTGAGAGTGTTGTTTCACTCATTTTGTTGAGCGACTACTTGAGTTTTAACTTATTTTAGTTTGTATAAGTGTTATTTCATATTTTGCATTGCCTTTCCCATGTGTCACACGCATTACCCTGTTTTTTCACTAACAGTCGACGTTGCAACAACTCTCTCCACTTGCTTTGTTTTCATACAGTTTGATTGATTCCTGCACTTGTTTCACTTTCATGCATAAAATCATTCAGTTTTATCTGCACTTAGCATCACACCATCCTTCAGATATGCTCGTTTTCACACTCTCGTTGGGAAGATCTAGGCTTCCCTTGCCTGGATGTCACTTTCCCTTGCATGCACTTCAAATTCTGGGAGCTCAAGGCCTCTACCTTGGATTTTGGAACTATGCATAAGGTACCCTAGCCTAGCTCCAACTATGCACTACGTAGTTCTAGAGCTAGTCTCCATGTATTTTCCAATGCTATTGCATAATGCACAGTCTCTTCTAGCCTATGCCTAAACTAAAATGTGCATTGTGCAGTTCCAATTAGCAAGCCTCCCCCACTAACTACTGGGACTGCGCAGTGCGCAGTTCTAGTAGGAAGCTAGTCACCTCTATGAACCAGAATTGTGCAATCCCTCCTAGCATTATCTTGGTTTGTTGTTTGATCTTGTCTTGAAGTGATTTTGGTTTTAAGCTAACATTTGCATGCCATGAGTGTCCTATTTGTGTCCAGGTACAACAGTCGTTGAGCACCTCTCTAATAGTTACAGTTAAACATGGCTTCCAAGAGAGTTGCATCATAGGACATTATCGAGAGTAGTACTAGGGAAGCAGTTGAGAAGGTGTCATTTAACTTGCCAGTTTATGCAGACACTCAGTTGTTCATTGAGAAGGGCACAAAGATGACATGGCAACAAATCAAGCATACTTTTGTAGAGGACTTCAAGGAATACTTAGAGGATCATCAAGTTTATATGATTCTCCAGTGACTAGGCTTATACAAGGTTACATGCAAGTACCTTGCCTTCCTATGTGCGAAAATTATCAGTTGGATTGTCTCACACATAGACTCGAGACTATGCCATTGAGTAGTGGTGGTGGAATAGAGCTTGGCACCTTCAGGGCATAGAACTATCATAAGATGTATCATTTACCTTAGTCGGTGAGGTGCATGGATACAATTTTCTATGCCACTAATAGCCAGGTGAACACGAAGGATATAGTCAAGTGCTGGGTGAAAGATTTGTCAAAGTTCAAAAAAACACCCAGCCATGTTTGCAAGAAAAAGTCTCTCAAGAAGGCCCACCAGTTATTAATGATATTTTCATGCCGAATATACGGTCGTGAGAGCACAAAGACATTTCCTGAAGGTTAGGTATTTGTATTGGAACAATTGGTGAGTGCTGGAAGGCCATTCAACTAGCCAGAATTGTTGGCTTATTAGTTGATATTCCATGTGAATATCACCTAGAATCCACCTAAGGATGAGTAAGAGAGATTCTACATGTCTGCATACTTACTTGATGCAATATGTACCTAGCAATAGTTTCCTGGCATGAGTTGGACACAGACACTGAAAGAGACGACCATCAATATTTATTGTAAGTTTCTTTCTAATTGCATCTACCAAGGAGTAATGGAAAGGATGACTAACCATTTCATCATCCCATTGTACAAGTTTATATTTGAGAAGGATCCACCTTACATGTCCCAAGAAGTGATGGAGGAAATACTTAACATTGTAGATTGGTATGCCTCACACGGTGGCACCTTCATCAGAGTGTTTGGCTGAGAGAAGCCTCTGCATGTTCTATCAAGGTATGCCATAGACAACTTGGTCATGCAAGAGGTCTGATATCACCTCTCCATAGGGTTATTAGTAGGACTGCACAGGAAGAAGAGGAGGATCCTTGGAGATACTGTTACAATGACTCCAAGCTCCATGAGTTGTTCGGTATAGCCACAACTTAGAAGGCTTCTCAGCAGGCAGCAAAAATGGAGGAAGAAATAACAAAAACAACAATAAGTAACAATCCGACATAGGACAAGGGTAAGAGGAATATTGTCATGAACCAAGATCCATAGCAAATCTACAAGCTGAGAGCATATTCTATCACTAAGAAAGTAGCTTTGGTAGTAGAGGCAAAGAGGGAGCAGTGGATAAAGAGGGAAGAGTGAAGGAAGAAAGAAAAGAAAAGGCTGGAGGAAGCAAAATGAAAGTTGTAGAAAACAGAGAAGAATTTGAAGGAAGAGCAAGAGTTGAGAAGGAGAGAAGAAGAAATAGGAGGAAGAAGAAAGGCAAGGGTCGATGATAGAACAAACAATGCTCATACAAGTTGAGGAGTTAGAACAACCAGCAGTTGATGGAGAGGGTGAATAGATGTAGTATTTGGAGCTTGCTCATTAGATTGACCGATTGAAGTGACAAACATGGAGTTGGGACAAGAGCCACAAAATGAAGGAATCAAACTTATGCCGAGAGCACTTGAGGTCACCTTTCACTCTCCACCACCTCCAGTGTCAAAACTAGTCTCGAGCGAGCGAGGAGAGGCTATTTTCCTTGACGATGATCTAGTTATGGATGTATACAATCTTTCATTTTATGAGCTGCAGAAGAAGATCATCACCTACATTCATGAAGGAAAGGGTGATAGTGTCAGATGTCAGAAAGCATCCAGCTTCCCTTGTCGATGCCACTTTGGCCTACATAGGAACCACAAGCTCAAATGTTAAGTTCCTGCTGGCCAATAATGAACAAATGGCAAAGAATTTGCAGGCTGCCAAGCAAGAGGTAGAACGAATCAGAGAGCATAACACAGTTTCCACAATGGAAGAGATGAAGAAATTGATACTTGATGAAGTATCAACACTTTAGAATACCATGTGGAAGCTCTATGATGGATTCGTCACCATGCATAAAGTAGTTGTCCATGTGCATGGATTACAACAGCAGAGAAAAGATTTTGTTTAAAATATTAGGAAAATACATGTTGTCATCACCCATGTGAAAGTGTGGACAATGTGGTATAAGGCGCCTCGCTTCACTTATCAAAGATGAAGAAGCCTCAGGCAGAGATGGAGAAAACAAGGGTCTAGATGTTGATAAAAAAATATGAGAAACTCCCCCCATTTGTCACTAGCATACAAGCCTCATATGAATAGTTGTACAAGAGACTAGATGTCATGGTGAGAATGCATAGGATCCCTTCAATCAGTTTCCTCATCGACGCTAAACATAAGAACCAAGTCCAACTAGATATTGTCAGGTACATGGAGGAGTTAAGGTAAGAGGCCACTAGGGATGACTTGGAGCTCAAATCACATAACATGTAGAAGTACGTTGGTGGTCCCATCATGGTCAACATAATGTTGCACATGCTTCAGGACGAGTTGAATACAAGTTCCAAGACCATATACCCAGATGCTATGGAGTCAAGAGTTTGCTATCAGAAAGACACCATCAATTAGTTTGTTGAGAAGCACCAAGTGAAGGTTGCCGAGTTGGTCTTTCTATAAACTTCAGAGTCATAGATTTTTGTCTTGTTAGGCTTTCTCAAGCCTATTTTGTCTCACATGGGTACATGTGGAAAATGTAATATTATTTGTAAATATGTTGTAAGTGAAATTCCAAGTGTCATTAGTGGAATGTGAAAGGTCATCATGTTATGTAATGAGTTATTTGTAAAGAAGTTGAAGAGTCATGAGGGTAGTCAAAGAGTCAAAAAGGGGAATGTTAAGGGTCACCCCACCCTTTCTTATAAATAGAACCTCATAACTCATAGAATGGGTTATTGGGAGCCAAGCTTTTGACTAGGCTTAAGCTTAGAAAAGGGTTGGGATTATTGTGTTGAGCCTTGGCTTCTCCACAACATAGGACAAGTATAATTCTTTGGAGGAGCAGGTATTCCTGACTGTAATGTTCCACTATTGGGGCTAGTGGTTGTCAATGGTGTATGTATGGATGGAAATTTCACTTATAATAATAATAACATAGCTAGCTCGCTTTCATGCATATGTTGTTATTGTAGTTGGACTATTCTAGTTTCTTTAGCAATGTATGTTGAACTTACTCATTTTCTTATGACCTACTTTTTATGTAATTGTATGAATATTGTTTAATGTGTCTTGCTGGATTAAATCACCACTTTAATTTGTGCACTATTCTGTATTTTAACTTGTGATGTCATTATGCTCGTGTATTCCTTTCAAGCTGCGTACTATTAAAGACTTCTAAGGGGCACAATTCCTCTTGCCCTCTGTGTGTTAGAACCCCCCATGCATCACATTTGATTCGCTGAAAGGTCACACACTTTCTTTAACCCAAAGTTATTATACTTATCTCTACGTGCTACCATGGTGAAGGCATTACATTACCACCCACTGTTGGGACTCCTACTCCAAATGGTCTGAGGTCTTGTTGGGACTTCTTACTGGTGAGATCCCCTGAATGTTGGTGGGTCCAACACTATCAACATTTAGTCATGCCTTTCATCACATCACTAGAGGGCATATGATGTTCATGGAGAGCGTGTTGGAAGGGACCTACTATGGGTAGGCCCAAATGATTTTTTCCTCATTGAAATGTCAATCGACACTATGTCAGTGATGGAATAATGGTAATTGTTCAATTGGGATAATGTTATGCTCATTCTTATTGGAGAAGATCTCGACCATTCACCCTCATGTACAGATCCATGACGGGGACCCACAGGAGCCCAGGATGTACCACTGGGGGCAGCTACTGTGATGAGGTGGAGGAGGGGGGAGTCAGACGGGTATCCCAACCTAATGTTTTTGCACATTGGGACCATATGCCAATGTACAACTATGACTATATGTATAGTGGAATGAACTATCAAGGAGATCTTGACTTACCACTTTCGTTGGGAGGAGCATGGGGTCCAGATGGTAAGAAAAATTTGCTATATATTGATGCATTTATAGTTTAATAAATATGTGTATGTTGCATTGATTTTTAAAAGTTTTGTTATGCATGTTAGCAGGATATATGGGATGAGCTGCAACACATGGGGCTTTAGATCAGGGTGGTTCAACGTCATAACAGAGGTCGGGTAGTGGTTCTCTACTAGAGGAACTTTGACGTAGGTTCAACATGCTACTAGCAAGGGTGATAGAACACATGTGTCATGCATTAGAAGATCGATATACAGATGAGTGCATTGGTCTTCCCTTAGAGTGGTGAGGTATCACGAAGTACATTTCTATGGTCGGTTAGGAAGTTCGAGATCTATGGGCTAGTGGGATAGAGCCATTGGCTCAGGAGCCTCCAGATGATAGTGATTAGTCATAGGGACATGTGGTTCCCCATTCTTTTTCGTTATAACATGTGAATGAGCATGTCGGATGTATTTATAGTAGTGGACTCGAAACACTATATGTTGGATATTATGATACATAATATGGTTATGCATATTTTGTGATGATTGTGGTTCACCATTTGTTTATGCTATGTATGTCTTCTTATATATGCATGTGATAAATGCCAATATAGGACATTGTTTGTAATGGTATCTACATAATGATTTTGGGCTCTATGAACATGATTGAATGTAATGGATTCAAATTCGTGTGCCAAAATATTAACTTGTAAATATTTTCTAAATATGATAGGATTAGGCATATCATAAATGCCGTTCAATTACATGACATGTAGCAAGGAATAAAGACAAATGATGATCCACCTACTTTGGGTTTAGATCCACTTGTATAAATCTAGGTGAACCCATGAGGCATGTAAGGAAAAAGAATGAGGAATGAGAAGCCAATGAGTAGGCCAAGAATTATCTTGTAAATATTTTATTTATTAATGAATTATTCATCAATTGTAAAGTCTATTTCTGAGATTTTATATGCATAAATATTGTGTGGATTTTAGTTTTAAGTTGTGTGATAATTTTTAATTTGCAGACCCTACCCTGCGACATCAACAAACATGAAGTTGAAGGATGTGATGATCAAGGGCATCAGCTAAAAAACCTATCACAATATCATATTTGGCCTGGTTATTTGTGGGAGATCCAATTCATACGTCATCAGAGTGGAATAATGAATGTAAGGTGTTGAAAATGGCCCAAGCTTCCAAGGCCAGATTCTTGGAGAAGGGGCTTGCACCATCGACATAACCGATATAAGGTGTGAATGATGGATCCATCTTAAATACAGAGGAATAAAATGAATAATATGGTGGGGGATGCAAGCTACCTAAATGCAAGAAAAATAAAAAGATACACACATTTCAATGGGAAATGTTATGGGTAAAATTTCTTGAGGTAGAGTTCATTGTGAGGGTTAGGAAGGATTTCTCCTTATGTACCTTCTAAAAGGTATGCCCCTTTTCCCAAACACTTATGGATGAAGTAAGGACCTAGACACAATGGTTCAAACTTCCCATGCCCCAATACATCATGAGATTGGTCATAGATGAGAATAAGGCCGCCTTCATGGAAGTTACGATGGATAACTTTTGGGTCCTACTGAGCTTTGGTGCACTTTTTGGCCACTTCAATGGTTTGAAATGCAACACAACAATCTTCATTGGTGTTCTCATGCATGATAAGTTGTTGTTATAGAGGTTGGGTGCCTGGGAGGAGTTTGACGGTAAGGAGAAATGAGGGGATTTCACACTCAATTGGTAAGACTGCCTTCTCTTCGAAAATGAGGTGGAAAGGAGAGAACCCAATGGTGATTTTTGTTTTCCTTTGAGATAACCTAAGGTCAATTGGCTATGCCAAAGCATCTAAATATTTTGTTTGATTTTAATGGTTGGATGACTAGTGAACTGTATTTAAACATGTGCTTTAAACTTAGAAAGATTCTTAATAAAACAAAAGGTTATTCTTTAAATACATATGGTTAGTTTGATTTTAAGTGGGATGGATAAGAAGAATATAGAGACATATAAATAATTTAATATTGAGATAGAGTATATCACCATTCATAAACATAAATTAAGAAAAATGTGTTTTCTTAATCAACAAAATATATTCAAGTCATTACAAAAATATTGTGCAATTTAAATTCAAAGAGGAATTTACAATAACAGATAGTCCTGTAAATTAATCCCTTAGTTAAACTACAACTTCATAGTGGATTCAAAATGAAATTGAGATTCAATTAAATTTTCAATCGGATGACTTTAAAAGAATTAATTATATGAGGCTTACATAATGGAAAACATAGTGAAAACAACTCACATAGAGAAAAGCCATATGAAGTAAATCCAAAACTTTTTTTATATAAAAAATGCTCCAGCTTAGTACAAATTTGTCAGGTAACTAGCTCAAGGGTGCAACCCTGAATACTTCAATAGAATGAAACTTTTAAACAAAATACAAAATATTACAATAAATTCTTGACTGACACGACATTCTATTATTACTTAAAACTAACAGAAAGGGAAGCAATTCGATAAAAATAAATATGGCCCCATTTTGAAGGAAAGTTGTTGTTGAGTTACCACTATTCTGGTGTTGCATTGGCAAAGTTGATCTATATTCTAGTCTTGAAATTCGCATAGCTTTTCCCACCATTCTTCATCTGGGATTGTTGTCTTGGTTACCTTATGGTAGATTTCATCTACCTCAGTATACTTGGAAAAAGTGGCTTTTACAGTAAAAATATGTTTTATCTCATTCTGAATAAAACATATGTTGCTGATGGCTTCGTAAAATGCCCCACCTATTATTGAACCTTTGATGTTGGAGGATTTGGTTGTGTCCGAAGCTTCTTGAAGTAGTGCTCCTTGGTCATTAATTTATCATTGATCACAAACAATGAAGGTAGACCCTTCTTGTTCAATGCATCAATCCTTGTGAAAAATATGTTAAATGCAACTTCAAGAGTGTGATACTTCTCTATCAACTCCAATACTAAGTTCATTTTGGTCAGAACTTTCTTCACCTATATAATGGTTTTAGTCCTGTCATCCACTCCTAGATCGTCCATTTCATACATGTTTTTAGAATTAAGAAACTTTATAATGTTGTTGGTTGTATTAAGCATCTCACCTAGTTGAGAATTTATACTGGCAATTGTTTGATTTGCCTTTTCCATCAACTCCTTCTACTAAAAAATGATTTGGATACATGGTCAGATTTCATCCATCTCCTTAATGATGTTGTTCCATATAATTTCCTTGACATTAACAAAAGCGTAGCCAATGGAAGATTTGGTTGTTGACTTCTTCCATGCTTCTATTTAATTTTGATCTCTTTGAAGCTCTGGTGCATGAAAAATGTCAGATTTCTTTTGATGATCCTTGAGTAGTTTTACTTGATCATGCAGTTTATTAATATCTTCAGTCCGCAGGGACATATTTTGGATTGCATTAGTCAAAGGGTTTGCAACATCTCCTATACTTGTTGTAGCTGGTATGGTATTTAGAATGACTTTGATAGGAAGAGCTTCTAAAGAAGCAGCCCGTTTAGCAACCTTCTCTTTTCCTTGACCAATTTTTCCATCTTTGTCTCCATCTACTTAAGCTGTGCAGTCTGCTCCATGAGGAGTTTCATCATATCTCCCTTTTGAGTCTTTGTTCATGCAATATCCTTAGATAGAGGATCTTCAGTAGCTGGTAGTTTTAATTGCTTCCTCAATGCTACTATATCCAAATTCTTCTTTTTGATAGCCTCCTCTGCAGCATTGATGTTTGCAGGATCATAACCTGGTTTGATTACCAAATCTTCCAAAGGTTTTAATCTTGGTATCCTTGGCAAGAGCAGAAACTTTCTCCATCTTTATCTGTGACTGGCATTTTCTAGTGTGACTTGTAATTTGGAAAAAGTCATGGCAGTGTTAGTGACAGTAGAGAAAATTATTTCCCCCGTTTTCTTATGCATCTCCATTTGGTCAATGGGATGGATATCCTTGACATCAAACTTAAAAGATGTCTTTTTTTAGTCTGGTGTTCCCTTGGGCTAAGGAACTTGTGCTTGAAGGAATGCCATCTTCATTTTCCCCTTCTCCGAGTCAAAGGATAATAGTAGCCTACTTTGGGCACCTAGAGTCTGCTTTTAAAACTGGTTGTATGTGTTAATCTTCAAGGCTTTGTTTTTTACTTTAATTTCCTTGAATATATCCATGATGATCTTCTCTGGCTCACTTGAAGAGGATGTATCTGTGTGTGGAATTTTGTGTTGCTCTTGTGAGGATGTGGAGGTGGTAGGAGACTATGTAGACTGATGACCCACAAATGAAGATACAAGAGGCTCATTAGTGGTGATAAGATTCCGCTACTCCGAATATTTGCTAAGGCTTAGTCTGGAACTAAGCTTAGCCTTCTTTCTGTACATTATTTAAATCCCTCAATGAATATGTCAGTCCCTAAAGGGGAGTCATCCTCTTTTCTCCTTTTGGCTATCTTCTCTTGCATTGTAGGAGTCTACACTATTGATGTGGAGACCTGTTTTTCTTCTACCTCCTATAATGTGTTCTCTTCCCACTCTGGTTGATTCTTATACTTTTCTATTTTTGACCTGGGTGTGTGAAATTAAGGAGTATACTTGGTTTCTACCCTTAATCCAGAAATGATCCCTAATGGACCATAAGACCAGGTAAAACTGAGATTAAATTTCATTTCCTTCAAAAGTTTGTATGCCTCTTCCCCTACTACCCTGCTGTTGCAAATGAATGGGCCAACCTGTGTTTTTATCTTAAACTGATACTTTTCTTGGCAGCAACAAAATGGGCTTCATCCATGTTGATCATATGTCTAATGTATTCTAAGGAAAAAATCCTCATTGGGAGGAATTTTGGCAGCTTATAAGGTAGGAGCTCACATCCAAAAATCCTTATTTCTGTTTAAGTTTCATACAAGTACCAGTCTCCTCTTTCCACTGGTTCTGATAGCTGCAAGACCTTTTTGATTTATTTACTAATCCTTGGTTCTTTTCTACTACTTAGGAGGCCTATGGCTGGGTGCACAAACATCTTAGTAAATTGTTTATAAGAATATTCTTTCTTGTCTTTCATAACCAAAGTAGTCCAGAAAATGACCGACTGTTGGTATCCCTTCCCATCTAGCTTTTACAAAGACAGGTTCATGTTGTCCCCCTGAAAGTAAGGAAGATGTAGACTAAGACAGAGGCATATATGAATACCTCCTCTATGGGAAAATTTACCAGCCGGTGATGAATATACTCTGCAAGAAAATGGCTAAAATTGAACACAATTGAGGGCTTAGCATCATTAGAAAAGATGGATAAAAATCCTATAATGGCCTCATCTACTAATTGATCAAAGTAGTAGCCAAGAAGGTAGGAAATGATAGTTATTATTTGCTTGGCTCTCTCAGGGAATATGGAGGAGGGATAAGGAGGATTTTTCTTTGGTAATGCAACATCTTATGTCAAGAATAATTCAAGAGTTTGGGCTTTCTTAGCAAAGTATAATTTGTGGTATATTTCAACCAGAGCTTCATAAGAAAAATGGGTAGCATTGTTTACTATGGGGGCTTGCATCATTTTATCAATAGCCTGAAGGGTTATGGTGAATAAAATTTGTCAAGTGAGGTTGACTATGGCCCTTTGGCTTGGAAAATATGAGGCATGACATTTCTAATGAAATCAGGAGTGTTGTGGGTACAAGGGAAGATGTAGTGGGGTAGGTTTGACTCCCACAATTGGATATCCTCTGATTTGTCAATATTTTTATCTTCGAGCTAGTAGTACACTCAAAGAGGTCGAGCTCATATAGTATTTCATGAATTTTGTAGTCTCTGTCAGCCATAGGGACATGGTGAGGATCTACAGGAGGATCTCATCTGGTCCTTTATCCTTTGGAGGCATGTTGGTTATGGATGAGAGTGAAAATTTTATGGGAGGAGAAAATTCACAATCGGACAGAAGGCTTTTGGGATAGGAATAGAAGGAATTATCCACAAATTATCAGACATATCATGTCATTGATAGTTGACAAAATCGATATTTGGTGAGCAACCTGTAATCAAATGAATGGCAATGACAAAACAAGAATTCTGTAACCTGTAAACAGATAGGAAGGAGGTTTATATAGGAATTTTTGTTTTCCATTGGTGGTGCAAGTCTATTGAATAAATGGCTAAGAAAATTAAATGCTTAACATGTTGGTTATGGAGGGAATGAATATGATTTGATGGAGTTTAACAGGTGGATGAGGTGGCAGCAGAGGAATGGTGGAAGCACAATGGTCAGGTAAGTGGTATCAAGAGTAAGGAATCAACTTTTAAAAGGGGGGGTTGACTGGTTTGTGGTTTCAATCATGGGGGATCCGAAATTCTATGGAGATGCCATGTAGTGGCAAGAACGGTTTGGAATACTTCCCATTTCAGAACCCCCCCCCACCCTGGCGGTAAAGCTCAGATGGTGAGGGGGGTCCGAAATTTCTAGAGGGTCGTCGAATGTGAGGAGATAAGTGGAGATGAAGAGTGATATGGTAGAGAATTAACTATGATGTGACGGGCTAATTCGGTGGGGTCGAGAATTGATGTAATATGGTGTTGGGAAATGCGTGATATAAGAGAGGTTTTAAACTTAGAGAAATGAGAATGAAGGGAATAATGAGTGGAGGGGTTATATGGGTTTAAAACTTGGGATAGTATTAATACTTGGGGATAGGGATTTTGGACTTAGGAATAGTATTAATACTTCAAAATTAATATATAAACCTTACAGTAACCTTTACTCTCTTTTCTTTTTCTTCTGCACATGAAAACGCAATTGATGTTTGATTCTGGCACATTTAGACTAGCAGCCTGTGCATTTTTCAAAAACATAAAATGAAGCCTTCCTTTTCTTTTGCTTCCCTAGAATTTTATTTTCCTTTGCCTTCTTTATTTAGGGCATCTAACATCTAACATTTTATTGATATGGATGCTTATAAAACATCAAATTTTCCTAAGATTTTAACATTTCATTCTTTTGCATCCATATCCTAACTTAAAATTTTGAAATTATTTTGACTAATATGCTAACTTATCAAAACTAAATAATGTTACAACATCGGCTCCAGTTGGGGGTTTCTTCCCCCTGTAGGATGCAGGGAACAAAAAGATCCAATTGCCTTCTCCTTGGGCTATGGAGTCTTTTCTGAAGTAGATACTCACTTGCAATTTTCAAAATAAATAAACTCTTCGAATATTTACAGATGATGAATGAATGAAGAATTAATACTGAATGTAATGTTTCAAGTATCTCCCATTGACTGGCAATGAGGAACACCCTATTTCCAGATTCTATAGAATAAATGTAATATTCCCTTTGACTTATGCAATGCTAAATGGACCAAACTAGAGGTTATCAAATTTTGCATGCTTGCCTTTTTCTTCTCTCCTTGTATCCCATCTGAGCACTAGGTCACCTTTCTTGAAATTTCTTTCTCTAGCCTTTATGTCAAGTAGTTCTTTCATTTTGTTCTAGTATTTCCCTAGCTTGTAGTGAATTTCATCCCTGTCTTCGTTCAAATCAATAATTTGATTAATCCTTCTTGGTAAATCATATTTTTCTGCATAATATTCTTGGAGGAACCTCATAACATGTAAGGCTAAATGAGTAGGAAAAAATGCTTCCTCTACATAAACTAATTGGGAAGGAGACTTGTCGGTTGATCTCTTAGAAGAAACTCTATTTCCCCAAATGGCATGAATAATATGGTTGTCCCAACTCTTTTTATGTTCTTCAAGAGTCTTCTTAATGACCCTAACTAAGCTCTTTCTCAAAGACTCTGCTAGCCCATTACCTTGTGGATAGTATGGTGTAGAATAATGTAAAAGGATTGAATACTTTTGACAGAATTCAATCATTGTAATACTGCTAAAAGTTGTTGCATTATATGAAATAATTTGTTGAGGACATCCAAATCTTGATAGGATGTTTTCTTCAATAAATTTATCTACAATAGTATCAGTGGAAATTTTCATAGGTATGGCTTCTACCCAATTGGTAAAATAACCTATGGTAGTTAGAATCCATCTATGTTGATTGCTTGATTGTGGATGAATTTCCCCTATAAAGTGTAGTCCCAATTGTAGAAAAGGAGCATCAACTAATACTGGGACCAAGGGAAGTGCTGATAGTTTCTATTTTCCTACAAACAATTGGAATTCCTTGCAACTTCTTACTCTTGCTGCAACCTGTTTGAAAAGTGTGGGCCAATAGAAACCTTCTTTTAGAATTTTGTAGGTTGTTGCTCTCTAGGCATAGTGTCCACCACAAAACCCTACATGAAACTGATCTATAAGTCCCTCTATTTCAGTGTCATTTAAACACAAAATAAGGATATTACGAGGGTCTTTCCAGTGTAAATTAGAATTAATAATGTAGTATTTCACTGCTTTAATCTTGAGTGCTTTCCACTGTTTCAAATTTAGCTCAGATGGACATTGAAAATTTCTAAGAAACCGTACAATATCATAATACCAATCAGAAAGTAGATATTTATGATCTATGTGAACAAGAATGGCTTGATTTGAAGGAAGAGGTTCTTATGGATTCTCCCCTTCTCTAAGAGGACGAGGTTCTTGTGGATTCTCCTTTGTTGTTAAGGAAGGTTCTTGTGGATTCTCCCCTGATGAAATTTTAGAAACCAGATTTATCTCCAATACTTTGCAGTTGGATTCAGCTAACAATTTGGCGAGGCCTTGGTCTTTTACTAGCCTTGTGGTTTTTATTTCAAGGTAAAATTCAAGGATTTTATAAATCCATCTCCCTCTTCTCCCATCACTATCAAGTTGAGTCAAGACAGTTATAACAACATGATTAGGGACATAAGTTGTGATGTGTGAATGCAAGACATAAGTTCTAAGAGTTTTGAGGGCTTGAATTAAGGCATAAACTTGTTTTTCAATAATATCAAACCTGAGTAAAGAACCTCTCATTACTTTTGAAAAGAAGGCTATGGGCTAATCATCACCATTTGTATTCTTCTCTAAAAGTACAACAACTAAGGTTGTTTCAGATGCAAAAGAAAATATGCTAAAGGGTGAAGCATAGTCAGGGCTAGCTAATGTAAGGGCCTCATATATGGCCTTTTTGATCTAATCAAAAGCATATCTAGTAGGGACTGTCCATTTCACTTCATTATTTTTCTTAAGCATATATGTTATATCTTTAACTATCTCAACATAATTTAGGATGAACATTCTGAGAAAAATAATCTTTCCAAGGAAGGTTTGAATCTCTTTCTTATTCCTTGGTAGAGATAGGGTCTAAATAGTTGAAACTCTTTTTGGGTCAATTATAACTCCCTCCTTGGAGATTATATGGCCAAGTAATTTCCCTTCCTTCACAGCAAACAAAAATTTCTTTGTATTGATGAATATGCCAAATTTCTTGCACCTGCCAAAAACCTTGCTCAAGTGTTTTAAATGACTTTCATCAAAATCAGAGAAAATAGTTAAATCATCTAAATAAATGATAGTGAATTCAGATGTTTTACCTACAAATTCTAAATCCATAGGTCTATGGAAATTTTCTCCAGCATTGGTTAACCCGGATGGCATTCTTGCATACATGAATGTACTCCATGGTGTGGTGAAAGCAGTTTTGTCTTGGTCAACTTCACTTACCATGATCTGATTATTACTAGAAAATCCATCTAGCATAGAGATCCTATTGGCACCTAAAACTTTCTGAAGTAGGTGGTCCATTTTGGGAAATGGATAGTTATCCTTTAAAGATGATTTGTTCAGATTTTGGAAATATACACATAGCTTAATCTCACCATTTTTGTTTCTGACAGGAACTAGGTTGGGTACCCAATTAGAATACCTTGAAGGCAATATGATATGAGCTTCAAGTAGCTTTTTTAGTTCCTTCTCAATAGTAGGCAATAGTATGGGATTAATTCTTCTTAGTTTCTGCTGAAATGGTTTTGTTGCTGGTTTCAATTGAATCTTATGTTCAATCAAGGATGTATCATACGTTTTCAATTCATTATAAGACCAGGAAAAATCATCTTTATAGCTCTTAAGAAGATTCAGGTATTTGAATTTAACATTCGAAGGTAAAGTTGAAGACAATTTAACATTTCTCACATCATCCAAAGTCCTAATATTACATTCTTATATTTCCTCTTCTAGTGAGTGAAACAAGTGATTTTTAGAGACATCATTATTATCAAATAGTTTTTCCAATGGGACTAATGCTTTAGGGATAAAATTATTAGATAACTAGATGATATCATGATCAAGAATTTTAGGACTGAATGAAGTTTCTAGATTCTGTTGATCTAATTATTGCACAACTTGTTGGTATTCTTCAATTTGCATATTTGAGAATTCATCAGTGACTTGAAGAAAATATTTTAATTATTCATCATCTTCAAAAATCTACCAATGTTTAACATTATCAGGAATTGATGGACGGTACTTGACTTGGATTTTGTATTTTAATGATATTGTCTCAAGGATTTTGAAGGATTTTGTTGAGGCAACTAGTGAATCAACATGCATGTTTTCATATCTGGGAATAACAGTTATGTTAAAACCTTGGAAGAAATTTTCAGTTGCATCCCAAGCTTCATTTCTGTATGACCTAAGCCTTGGGTGTTTAGTCTGACATGGATTTCTAACCTGCTTTACTATAAGCTCAAAATAAGAAAATACACTCAAGTTTTGAACATTTAAACTTCTAGCTAACTCAATACCAAGAAGAAAAGCCTCATACTCAACCACATTATTAGTGACCAAGAAGAAAAGCTTCATACTTAGCCACATTATTAGTGACTTCAAATTCAAGTTTACATGACTAAGTTATGTTTTCTTTACTTGGTGATATTAGAACAATTCCTACTCTTGCTCCTTGTTTTGAGAAAGAGCCATCAAAATAAAGTTTCCAGATATCTGATTCTACAACTTTAGGCTGGGAAACAATATTTTCAATGGAAACTTGAGTGTTTAATGAATTTTGTGAAGATAAATGAAAGCACAAAAATATTGATCTACTGTATAGATAGGGTGGTTCTTTGCTTGAATAGACCTATAAACAATATGAAGGAAACAAACATCCCTATATAACCTTAAGTGCTCACCTCCATAGACTGGAATAGTAGCAAAAGACATGTCCATCTGAAGTGATCATCCTAGTTTAGCACAACATGTTCTAGATAGAAGCATGCCAAACTTGGCAAGAATATCAGTGACAACTATGTCTAACACTATACTTTTGACAGGTATTTGAGCTAAGGTTACAACTAGGTCTTTGATCAATCCTAGGCATGGTACTTTCTTTGTGTCAAAGGTGTAAAGGTCATGATAGGAATGGGTGACTTGTAACTGAAGCTGGTCCATTATTAACTTTGGCATAAGGTTATGAGAGGCTCCGAAATCTAGCATGCAATTATACAAAAGAAAATCATGAGCTTTTAGTGTTACATAAAATGGTGGACTAATTTCATCGATCATATCAAAACTAGGGCCAAACACTACCGAGGGCTTTTTATCTTGCAGACTAATAACATCTCCCTCAAAATCTACACTAGAGGACTATTTCCATTTAGACACTTGATTTTTGTAACCAAGATTTTTGGAAAGTTCAACTAAAGGTGTAGGAATCTTCACTCTTTCTAATTCCTTTTCAGTATTAAAAGTAGTCAAAACAGTCTTGTCAAATGGAAGGGTTTTAGTGGATGACTCTGTAGTCTGAGGCATTAGAATTTGTGTTTGAATAGTTTTGGTTGCAAGTTCAATTGTGGTGGTATATTTTGGAGGTCTACCAGGACCTGATCTTGGTCTTAGATCATATTTTTTATTCAATTCTGCAATTAAAAATTTAGAGAATGCGTGGTATCTGAAAATTTGAGTATCTCCTACATCTAGTTCAAAAGACTAAGATGAAGATGAAGGGACTATGGCCATTTGTACTATTGAAGAATCAATATTATTAATATCTTTAGTGATTAAAGGTCCTATGTCTTGTGATTTTTGATCATCAATGAGCACAGGTCGTTGAATTTTTTGGTCAAAACCTGGTCTCTGAAGAATTTGCATTTGAGGAGCTCTTCTGAATTGTGTTTGAGCTTGAGGTCTAATAGCAGTTTGTTGAGAAGTTCTAGGTTGTTTTTCAATTTTTGAATTACTATTAGAAAGGTTCCAAAGCAGAGATGTAATATCATCAATTTTTTTATCTTCAAGTTTAGATATTGAGGAGGATGAATTATCATTCTTAGCTTTCAGTTTTCTTTCTTCTTTCTCTACTTTAGCCCTAAGTTTACCAGAAGATGACCTATTGGCTTCTACCACTATAGAATTTGTATGCATGTCTTCTAATGTATTAGAAACTCTTTCTCTTAGCATGACTACAAAGTCATCATCAAATGCTTTGGAAAATCTGACCTTTGCAGTTGCTACTGGTGGTTTACAATCAACAGGCATTTTATGATAGCATTTGTTGAATATTTTAATGAATTCAACAAATGGTTCTCTTGGGTTTCTCTTTAATTCCTCAAATTCAGTAAGGAAGTAAACATGATCTTTCTTTACCCCACGTTGATTTTTGAAGATGGTTATGAGCTCATTCCAAGTTTTGATAGAGTCAGCTCTAAGCTGCCTAAACTAGATCCTAACATTTCCTTCAAGAGATTGTACAAATAATCTCATATAAACATTTTCCTCTTCAATGTTCATATTGTCAACAAAATCTAAGAAGGTTGACACATGATCTTTTTTTGAGGGTCCTGCTTTTCCTTTAAATCTTGGAAAATGCTTTAAATATCCATAAGGAAAATTTCCCAAGGTTGCAGGGAGAACTAGAGCAGCATACCTAGCTTGCACAATGGGTTGAAAAGCCATAACAACAAGAGGTGTATGGGGTGTCTGAGTGGATGTTGATGAAGAAGAGGAAGATGATGAAGGTGAAGGAGACGAAGATGAGTCAGTAGGTGTATTAATACATGGAGGTGAGGGAGGAGACCTCTTTAAGGGTTTGAAAGGGGTTTTAATAACCAATTTCTGACATCCTGGTGGGAAGTCTTCCTTATTTTCAGATAAGGGATTTGAATAGACAGAAAATGTCTCTTAAAAATTAGTTGAGGATGACGAAATAGAATAAGGGGTTGGAGTAATGAAATATTGAGGTTTGAATTCAGGTAAATGTAAACCCAATTATTCCTCAGATGAAGGTGATTTGATAGGAATGGATGGAACTTGATATGTTCATTTGACTGTATCAAAAAGGATAATGGAAGGTCTACTCCTTTGGAAATAAGATCTGAAACCCTAGGAGGTAGTTCAGTCCAATCAGGGTGGGTTGGTATAAATGAGAATGGATCTAGAGATGGAATGTCTTCAGGGTGTAATGATGAAGATGAAGAAGGTGTTCTACGTCTTCTCCTTGAAGAGGCTCCCCTAATGAGTCTTTCTGGGTCTAGTAGACGGTTAAAAATCTCAGAATCAGATCGTGATCCTGTATGCTTATAGGGAGCTAGCTTGGACCAATGGAATCTCCAGGTGAAATATTTTGACCTATAAGCTTATCCTTTATTCACCTTAAAGGAGAGGGAAAATCGTTGCCTCAGGGGAAATTTAACTTTCATTTCCTTGGTCCCAGAAAACGACACCAATTTGATGTTGTCCTTTGAGATAACCTAAGGTCAATTGGCTATGCAAAAGCATCTAAAATATTTTGTTTGATTTTAATGGTTGGATGACCAGTGAACTGTATTTAAATAGGTGCTTTAAACTTAGAAAGATTCTTAATAAAACAAAAGGTTTTTCTTCAAATAAATATAGTTAATTTTATTTTAAGTGGGATGGATAAGAAGAATATAGAGAAGTATAAATGATTTAATATTCAAACATAGTATCTCACCATTCATAAGCAGAAATTAAGAAAACTTTGTTTTCTTAACGAACAAAATATAATCAAACCATTACAAAAATCTTGTGCAATTTAAATTCAAAGAGAAATTTACAATAACAGATAGTCTTGTAAATTAATCTCTTAATTAAACTACAACTTCACAGTAGATTCATAATGAAACTGAGATTCAATTAAATTTTCAATTGGATGACTATAAAAGAATTAAATTATATGAGGAATACATGATGGAAAATATAATGAAAATAACTCATAGAGAGACAAGCCATATGAAGTAAATCCAGAATCTTTTATTAAATGCTCCATCTTAGTACAAATATGTCAGGTAACTAGCTTAAGGGTGCAACCCTGAATACTTCAACAAAACGAAGTTTTTAAACAAAATACAAAATATTACAATAAATGTCTAAGTGACACAACATTATATTATTACTTAAAACTAACATTAAGGGAAGAAATTCGATCAAAAATAATGAATCTAAACATCTGGCCCTATTTTGAAGGAAATATGTTGCTAAGTTGCCAGTATTTTGGTGTTGCACTAGAAAATTTGATCTGTACTCTAATCCTAAAATTTTCACAAATTTTTCCACCATTCTTCATCTGGGATTTCTATCCTGGTTACCTTACGATAGGTTTCATCTACCTTAGTATACTTCACAAAAGTGGGTTTTACGGTAAAAATATGTTTTATCCCATTCTAAATAAAACATATGTTGCTCATGGCTTCGTAAAACACCTTATCTATCATTGAACCTTTGATGTTGGAGGTCTTGGTTGTGTCCTTGGCAATGTTCCAAAGCTTCTTGAAGTAGTCCTCCTTGGTCATTAATTTATCATTGATCACAAACAATGAAGGCAAACCCTTCTTGTTCAATGCATCAATCCTTGTGAAAAATACATTAACTACAACTTCAAGAGTGTGACACTTCTCCGTCAACTGCACTACTAAGTTCTTTTTGGTCAGAAATTTCTTCACCTCCAAAATGGTTTTAGTCCTATCATCCACTCCTAGATCGTCCAGTTCATACATGTTTCTAGAATTAAGAAACTTTATAATGTT
Source organism: Pinus taeda (assembly GCA_000404065.3). NCBI lineage: Eukaryota > Viridiplantae > Streptophyta > Pinopsida > Pinales > Pinaceae > Pinus > Pinus taeda. The sequence continues at coordinate 47,552 of APFE031373757.1, read as the reverse complement.
GTTGGCTCTAGCAAGCATCTCACCTAGTTGAGCATTTATATTGGCAATTGTCTAATTTTACTTTTCCATCAACTCCTTCTACTAAAAAATGATCTGGATACATGGCCAAATTTCATCCATCTCCTCAATTATGTTGTTCCATATAATTTCCTTGACATTACCAAGAGTGTAGCCAATGAAAGATTCAATTTATGTCTTCTTCCATGCTTCCATTTGATTTTGATCTCTCTGAAGCTCTGTTGCACGAAAAATCAGATTTATTTTGATGATCCTTGAGTAGTTTTACTTGATCATGCAATTTATTAATCTCTTCATTTTGTAGGGACATATTTTAGACTCCATTAGCCAACTGGTCTGCAACATATCCTATACTTGTTGTTACTGGTATGGCAGTCGAAATGAATATGATAGGAAGAGCTTCTAAAGGAGCAGTCTATTTATCCGCTTTCTCTTTTTCCTTGATCAATTTTTCCATCTCTGCCTCCATTTGCTTAAGCTGTGTAGTCTGCTCCATGATGAGTTTCATCATAACTGCCTTTTGAGTCTCTGTTTCTGCAATACTCTTACCTAAAGGATCTTCAGTAGCTGGAAATTTTTATTGCTTCCTCAATGCTTCTATATCCAAATTCTTCTTTTTGATCAGCTCCTAAAGAAAAATTGATGTTTGTAAGATCGTAACCTAGTTTGATTACAAAACATTCCAAGTTTTTAATCTTGGTATCCTTGGAAAGAGCATAAACTTTCTCCATCTTTAGCTATGATTGGACATTTGCTAGTGTGACATGTAATTTGGACAAAGTCATGGCAGTGTTATTGACAGTAGAGAAAATCATTTCACTCATTTTCTTATGCATATCCATTTGGTCAATGGGATGTATATCCTTGACATCAAACTCAAAAGATGTCTTTTTGTAGTTTGATGTTCCCTTGGGCTAAGGAAATTGTGCTTAAAGGAATGCCATCTGCATTTTCCCCTTCTCTAAGTCAAAGGCTGACAATAGCCTACTTTGGGCACCTGAAGTTTGCTTCGAAAACTGGTTGTATGTGTTAATATTCAAGGCGTCATCTTTTACTTTTATTTCCTTAAATATATCCATGATGCTCTTCTCTGTATCACTTGAAGTAGATGTACCTGTGTGCATAATCTGTTACTGCTCTTGTGAGGTTATGGAGGTGGTAGGAGACTATGTAGATTGATCACCCACTAATGAAGATACCTGAGGCTCATTAGTGGTGATAAGATTTTGTTGCTCTAAATCTTTTCTAAGGCTTGGTCTAGAACTAAGCTTAGTCTTATTTCTTTACATGATTTTAAATCCCTTACTGAAGATATCAGTCCCTAAAGGGGACTCTTCCTCTCTACTCCTTTTGGCTATATTCTCTTGCATTGTAGGAGTCTACACTGTTGATGAGGAGACCTACAGTTCTTCTACCTCCTATAATGTGTTCTCTTCCCACTCTGGCTGATTCTTATACTTTTTTATTTTTAGCCTGGGTGTGTGAAAGTAAGGAGTAGACTTGGTTTCTATCCTTAATCTAGAAATGATCCTTAATGGATCATAAGACCAGTTATAACTGATATTAAGTTACATTTCCTTCAAAAGTTTGTCTGCCTCTTCCCTTGCTACCATATTGTTGCAAATGAATGGGCCAACCTGTATTTTTATCTTAAACTGAAAATTTTTCTTGGTAGAAACAAAATGGACTTCATCCATGTTGATCATATGCCTGATGTATGCTAAGGAAAAAATCCTCATTGGGAGGAATTTTGGTAGCTTATAAGGTGGGAGCTCACATCTGAAAATCCTTATTTCTATTTAATTTTCATATAGGTACCAGTCTACTGTTTGCACCTGTTCTGATATGTGCAAGACATTTTTTATTTCTTCACTAATCATTGGTTCTTTCCTGCTACTTAGGAGGCCTATGGATGGGTGAACAAACATCTCAATAAATTGTTTATAAGAATATTCTATTTTCTATTTCATAACCAGAGTAGTCGAGAAAATGATCGACTGCTGGTTTCCCTTCTCATCTAGCTTTTGCAAATACATGTTCATGTTGTCCCCCTGAAAGTATAGGAATATGTAAACTAAGACAAAGGCATGTTTGAATACCTTCTCTGTCGGAAACTTGACCAATTGTTGATGAATAGACTCTGTAGGAAAATGGCTGAAATTGAACACAATTGAGGACTTAGCATCATTAGAAAAGATGGATAAAAATCCTATAATGGTCTCATCTACCCATTGATCAGAGTAGTAACCAAGAAGGTAGGAAATGACAGTGATTATTTGCTTGGCTCTCTTAGGGGATATGGAGGAGGGATAAGGAGGATTTTTCTTTGGTAATGCAACATCTTATGTCAAGAATAATTCAAGAGTTTGGGCTCTCTTAGCAAAGTATAATTTCTGGTATATTTCAAGCATAGCTTCATAAGGGAAAGGGGTAGCATTGTTTACTGTCGGGGCTTGCATCATTTGATGAATATCCTGAGGGGTTATGGTGAATAAAATTTTTCCAGTAGGGTTGAATATGGCCCTTTGGCTTAGCAAATATGAGACATGACATTTTCTAATGAAATTAGGAGTGTTGTGGGTACGAAGGAAGATGTAGTGGGGTAGGTTTGACTCCCACAGTTGGATATCATTTGATTTTTCAATATATTTTTCTTCAAGCCAGCAATACATCTCAGAGAGGTCGAGCTTAGAGAGTGTTTTGGTGAATTTTTTAGTCTTTGTTAGCCATAGGGACATGGTGAAGATCTAGAGGAGGATAAATTAAAGGATTGGCAATCTCCTTTGGTCCTTTTTCCTTTGGAGGCATGTTGGTTATGGCTAAGAGTGCAAATTTGATTGGGAGGAGACAATTCACAGCCATATAGAAGGTTTTGGGGATAGGAAAAGAATGAATAATCCGGAAATGATCAGATAGATAGTGTCATTAATAGTTGACAATGTCGGTATTTGGTGAGCAACATGTAATCAAATGAATGGCAGTGATAAAACAAGAATTATGTAACCTATAAAAAGATAGGAAGGAGGCTTATATAAGAATTTTGGTTTTCTGTTGGTGGCATGGGTCCGTTGAATTAACGGCTAAGAAATTAAATGCTTAATGGGTTGATTATGGAGGAAATGAATATGATTTGATGGAGCTTAATGGGCGGATGAGGTGTTAGCAGAGGAATGGAGGAAGTGCAATGGTTAGGTAAGCAATATCAGGAGTAAGGAATCAATTTTTCGGTGGGGGGTTGAGTGGTTTGTGGTTTCGCTCATGGGGTGCCTGAAACACTATGGAGCTGCTACGTAAGGGGGGAAGCAGTTTGGAATACTGCCCATTTCAGACCCCCCACCCTCGCAGTAAAGATTGGATGACAAGGGGGATCGAAATTGCAAGAGGGTCATTGGATGTGAGGAGATAGGCGGAGATGAAGAGTGATATGGCTGAGAATTGACCATGATGTGACGGGCTAGTTCAGTGGGGTCAAGAATTGATGTAATATGTTGTTGGGAAATATGTGATATAAGAGGGGTTTTAAACTTAGGGAAATGAGAGTGAAGGGAATAATGAGCAGAAGGGTTATATGGGTTTAAAAATTGGGATAGTATTAATACTTGGGGATAGGGATTTAGGACTTAGGAATAGTATTAATACTTCAACATTAATACATAAACCTTAGAGTAACCTTTACTCTCCTTTCTTTTTCTTTTGCACATGAAAACATAATTGAGGTTTGATTATGGCGCATTTAGACTAGAAACCTGTACATTTTTCAAAAACATAAAATGAAGCCTTCCTTTTCTTTTGCTTTCCTAGCATTTTATTTTCCTTTTCCTTCTTAATTTAGGGCAACTAACACCTAACATATTATTGATATGGATGCCTATAAAACATCGAATTTTCCTAACATTTTAAATTTTCATTCTTTTGCATCCATATCCTAACTTAACATTTTGAAATTATTTTGACTAATATGCTAACTTATCAAACCTAAATAATGTTACAACAATTTTGACAAAAGTTCTATAGGCCCACAAAATAGGGAAGAGCATAAGCTGCCAGTTGGTCTTGTGTTTTTTCATGGTACACTACAGCATAGTTTTGAGGATTTTGTTGATAGTTTCAACTTGGCCATTTCCTTGGGGGTAGTAAGACAATGAATATTGGTGTTCAAACCCCAACAAAGAGGATATATCATGCCAGATCTCATCTTCAAAGTGTCAGCCATGGTCAAAGACCAATTTCTTTGGAACCCCAAATTGAGCAATAAAATGGTTAAAGAAGAAAAGGGTTGCAATATCTACGATGTTATTGAACTTTGGCATGGCTTCAAACCATTTGGTGAAATAGTCAATGAACACGATAATATACTTATGGTTTGGTTGACACGCCATAAATTCAATAGCTCATTTATAGAAAGGATCAGTTGCAATGACAAGATGGAGGGGAGCAAGTGGGTCTCGAGCCTTAGGGGCGTATAATTGGAAATTGGGAGAGAGTCTGACTACCTCAATGCAATCGCTAAAGAGAGAAGGCCAAAAATAACTAGTACACATGATTTCATGGGTAGTGGCCATTCCAAAGAGGTGACCACCAGAAGTGCCACCATGGTAGGCATTGAGCACTTGCTCAGCTTCAGCATGGGTGAGACAACGACGGAGGATGGTGTCAACACCACAACGATAAAGATAATCATCGATGAGAAGGTAGCAAGGGGCTTGATGTCGAATACGTCTGTGATCACCATGAGTGAAATGGGGGGTGAATTTCTAGGTTCGCAAATAGGTAAGGATGTCACCATACCAAGAATCATTTGAGGTAATGGAAAACAAGTGTTCATCTGGAAGATCATCATTTACCGGTGGATTAAGCGCACCAGTGAGAAATTCAAAAATGAATTCAGAAAGGACTAAACCTTTCTTACCCTTTGGTGTGACAAAATTGAGATTGAATTCTTAAAAGATAGTGATACAATGGGCATACTTCTCGTTAATGATCCATTAAATCAATAGGAAGGCCATGGGATTGGAATTGGTCACAAATTTGGTGGTGCATGTAAGTATATAATGATAAAGCTTTTGAATAGAGAAAACAATTGCGAGCGCCAAATTTTCTTCATGTGAATAGGACACAGGGGGTCCATTAAGTTTCTTACTAACATAATATATGACATATTCATTTTTGGCACCATGTTCTTGGATTAGGACCCCACCAACTAAATAGGTGGGCACAGAGATATACAAGATGAAATCCCTCTCAAAGTCGGGTGGATTGGTCAAGGGAGTAGAAGTGAGAGAAATTTTTGGGGAATTGAAAGAATGTTGAACTTTTTCATCCCAGAGAAATGGAATGTTCGATCAAAGGATTCTAAGAAATCCATGCGCAATGGTGGCATAGTCAGGGAAAAACCTACAAAGAAATTTAGATTTGGCTTGGAGGTTTTGTAGCTGGCGAAAGGTACGAGGAGGAGGAAGTTCGAGAATGGATTAAACTTTGAGAGGGTCAAGAGTGACACCATATTTGGACATAATGAGGCCCAAAAGTCGGTCGGGAGGAACACAAAAGACACACTTAAGGGCATTGAGGAAAATTTAATACATGAGACAAAGAAGGAAGATGGTATGAAAATCATGAATGTGTTGTGACTAAAGCTTGGAACGAGCGGTGAGATTGACTAGATATGCAAGGATAATATGAGCCAGGTTGTGAAAATAGTAAGACATGGCACGCAGAAAAGTGGCCCCAACATTTTTTAAACCAAAAGAAATGACCCTATAAGCGAAAATTCCCCACGGACTAGGGAAGGTGGTTTTAAGTTGATCAGAATAACGGATACAAATCTAGTTATATCTAGAGAATCCATCCATAAAGGAAAGAACCTCATGCCCCGCACAATCATAAATGATTTGGTCTATGAACGATGTGGGAAAGTTGTATTTGGGACAAGATTTTTTTCAGATCGTGAAATTTCGTGCAGACAAGAATGGTGCCTATTTTCTTTAGAATGGAACTAGATTGGACACCCATTTGGTGTATTCGATAGGATAGATGAAACTAGCTTTCTTGAGCTTATCAATTTTAGCTTTGATAGCTTCATGTTTGGAAAGATGGATAGTCCTTTTCTTTTGGAAGATAGGGATGACATCAGGCCAAGTGTCGATGTGATATTCAACAATGGAAAGATCAAGTTCGGGCATTTCAGAATAAGGCTAGGAAGAAACATCATGGAATTATTTTAATAACTTAGTGTAAGCATCAATTTATTATGGGGTGCATTGTGCCTGCAAGATGATATTTTCTTCGATCCTTGGTTTATTCAAAATGTTGATTTTAATGGTAGGGTAAATGTTAGCATAAATTCCTTCTTGAAAAGCATATGGTGCAGAATGGGATTTTGAAAACAATTGGCTTCACCATGAGTGAAGTCTTTAAACTCCATAACATATTGGTCTTGCCTTTGTTCTGGAGGGAAGTACGCACAATGGTGCATATCATCCCATGGATAATCAGGGATGGTCATGGCTTCCATGACGTCTTCATCAGAATGGAATATGGGTGGATTGGAGAAAGAGATACCACATGACAAAGAGGAGCTACCTGAGGCATATTCATGACAGACAAGGTTCACATATGCATCCTCAAGGTTGGGAGACAAGTGATTAGTAGATGTGACATCTACCGATCTTGAGAGGGTGGTTGAGAGACCTTTGGCTCTAGCATAGGAGTGGGACCAGAATTCATAGGTAGAGGAGAGGTGGAATCACTACGAGCATCCTCTAATTCACAAAGCACCTGAAGTGTATCATGAAATTCTTCAAGATGAGGACAACAATGAGAATAATGGCCATAATTATCACACAAAGTGATGAGCCCCGAATTGGGTAACTTATTGGGCTCATTTTGCCTAATTGTTCTTGATCAATCCACCATTTTTCATAGTTTATGCATGTTTTTTGAGTATGTTTATGTTAGTTGAACAAATGAGGGTGGTCACTTTACCAAGAAGGCTAATACGTGGTTATTTCAGGTTTTTTGGACAAATTTTGGAACAAAGCCAAGCATGTAGGAACAAGGGTGAGGATTTGTAGGAAGGATGTATCTTGCATTAAATGGCCCTTCCTCGAAATCCCACCCTCAACTCGGAGCTCAGCAGGCCACCAAAATGAATCCTAAAGGCAGCCGAGCAGCTTGGTGAAAAGTGACTGATTACTAGCAGTTTGAATAGCCGAGCCCCTTGAGTTAAGGAGGGCTGCTGAGGCCCCTCGTAGTGCATAAATAGGAAGGATTTCATCCTTCGTAGGTTACTTTTTTTACTGTTGTATTTTGCACAAGAGTGCTACTATTTCTCAGCTCATTTTCGTAGTTGCTGTTGTATAACTTTCTTGAGACATGATTAATTTTTAGTAATGGAAAGCAGATCTATTTGGCATTAGTTCTGAGTTCTTTTTAGGAGCCTGTAGCTCTTAGAGTTAGGCCCAACACAAGTGCCAAGGCTTCCTTCATGTACTGTTATTTGTTTTTTTATGTCTTTGCAAAATAATTTATGTTAAATAGATTAACATCTTGCTGGTTACATAGGTCATGGTTGATGATTAGATAGGCTTTTCATGTTTGTATTTAGTTGATAGATTAATAATAGGGAAGAACTTCAGAAAAAGGCCATCAAGCACCTCTGATCTCACCTCTCCCTCAGTGGGATCGTGAGCTGGGACAAAGGTGACATTGCTGCCAACAAAAACATTGTCTTTGCTTCACCATGCAATTAGTAGTGTTAGATTCTTAGTCGCCAAACTTGATATCAGTTTTGGTTGCATGCTTAGGGTTATGATTTCTTAGTTGCATAGTTATTTCATCTGATTCCACTGCAAATAGATTTCTGTTCCATTTCTTTGCAATTATCTAGGTCAGAATAGACTGACGTAACTAGGTCTTTGATTTTCCAAGTCCTTGTTTGTTCCGTTTGAAAAACAACCTGCAGAGCACTTGTTATCCTTCTTTATCTACCCATACTCCAAAAATCCTACTTGCTTCATCCTCCAACCTGGATTCTTGCCTCACGTTTGCCATTTTCTCACTCTGCCCTAAATTCCCATATTGTTGTGCAACATTGCTCTACCTCTCTTTGAACAAATCCAACCATCCTCGCCACTTCTCAGCTCCATTCCCCAAGTCATAGACCTCCTCACACCCTTATCTAACCTCCATACCCACTCCTTCATCTTTCTTCCTCCATACATCCTTCAAAATCCCATTTCTGAACATCCTGTAGAAAATTACAGACATCCTGTAGAAATTCCAGAACATCCTGTAGAACCCCTGCAGACTTCCTATATAAGCTCATGAAAGCGGTTTCTTGATCGCCAAACTCTGAGAAACTCTCTGGAAGGATGCTAGGGACCCCTTAGGCCCTCTCTGAACCTCCCCAACCTCTTGCAATCATTTCCTCTCGCTGATCCACCTCTGCAAAATCAAAAACAATGAAAGCACATGCATGATAATTTTGAAAACTCATTCAAAAATACAAAAAGATGTTTTCTTCAGATAGAAGTAGCTTAGACACATGCATTTTACCTTCTTAGAAGTAATGGCAACTCTTTCAGTAGCTTGCATCCTCTTTTTTGCATCAGTAGGGCTAGATGGTAAAATTAGGGTTTGCATTTCCTTTCAACTTTTCAGTTTCTTTTTGAAAGTAGATTAGCTTCCTTTGAGTTAGCTTTTGTCCATCATTTAAAAAGCTTCTTCTCAGAGCTCATAGAAGTTGGCTTAAGCCCCTAGCGGACTTGTGCATACAACACCGTCACTTCCAAGTTTGTTACGAACTACCGGGTTGATAAGAGCAAAGAAGGGAGTCCCATGAGTTCCAGCATTATTGCTGCAATACTGGAGCCCACCATTCTTTTTGGCGCCATTGCCGGGGAAGCGTCAAAGTATTTGTGATTGCTGCTTTTCTTCTATTTTCTACTACAACCTTCTGCCAAGTAGTTTATTTCATTTCCATTCTGCAATTTCATTTCTGCAAAATTAGACTAGACATTTCTTGCTTTCTTAGACTAGCATTTCAATTTTGCAAGCATAGATTAGCATTTCAATTCCGTAATTTCAATTCTGCAAGCGTAGATTAGCATTTCAATTCCGAAATTCCAATTTTGCAAGCGTAGCCTAGCATTTCATTCCTGCAATTTCCCTTCAGCAAAATAGATTAGTCCTTTCCTGCTTTCATTTCAGTTCTGCATTTGCATTTCAGCAAGATAGATTTTAGTTAGTTGCAATTCAATCTCTTTCATTTTTGCAGGTACAAGCAGAAAAAAGAAGAAGCAAAAAGCAGCCAAAAATCTTTCATTTCATGCCTCGTAGGAATAGAGACAATACCAGAAAATTCTTACCCAACGCCCCCACCACATCACTGAGTCACCCTTCTCTCTTCTTTGGTAGTCGTGATCCAGAAGAACCTATAGGTGAACCTCCTAAGATATACGAAGATCCTATAACAGAAGAAGAGTAAGAGAACATCCCTCTTGAGACCATGGATGAACACAGAAACGATATAGGAGATGACGAGAGAACAGAAGGTGCCTTTCCCATCCAAGAGACCAATGGGGACATGAAAATGAAAAACATAAGTCCCTTAGCCTTACCTCACTTCCATGGATTGACCACTGAAGACCCTGATACCTTCCTGTTTGAGTTTGATGTCCTTTGTCGAACTTATGACTATGCTGAGGACGAGAAAAAGTTGAAACTCTTTCCTTCTACCCTCAAGGATGCAGGACTACGCTAGTTCATGGGTTTACCTGGAAACAGTATCACCACTTGGGCTCAGATGTAGCAGGCCTTTAATGACAAATATTGGGACTATTGTAGGTCAAAGGAAACAAAGGGAGAAATCTTTCAGATGACCATGGGAAATGATGAGTCTTTAGAAGACTATGAGGAAAGGTTTTGGCTTAGTTATAAATGGGCTAGGTGCACACTTGACCCTGAATCTCTGAAGCTGGTTCTGCTCCGAGGAGTCCCTAAAGACCTACTAGATACCCTGCACTTGCTAGCTGGAGGAGACATCTACCAACTACCTTATGAGGACATAAGGACTGTGTTTAGAAACAATTCTAGGGCAGCCCAGAAAAGAGGTAGGGGGAATCCACTTTCAGCTAGTACCACCTTTTCCAAGCATGAGTTTGCTAATCAGATGGAAGACCTCAAGAGCGAGATGAGACAGACCATTGCCATGCAACTTGATACTTTCTGAATCCAACAAAAGAAAGAGGAAGCTAAAAGGGATTTGGCCATTTTTTGGTCCCAGATGTACGAGGAAGCACCCTAAGAATGAGTGTCCATTGCACTCAGTAGAGGTATGCTTTATTTGTGAGGAAGACCACCCCACAAACCAATGCCCAACCTTACCCAGATTTAAAGCCATGTACCTAGGGACTGAGGCAACCACTGAACCTCTCTACTTCCTCAACCAAAGGAGGCCGCATGGGCCCATACCTTACCAGCAGGGGATGCAAGGGACATCCCAAGCTTATTATAGCCCCAACCAATCTGCTCATATACCTTCTTGGGGTCCCCCTGCTCATCCTTCCTAGTCCGCACCTCCTCTATGGTCTTATCCATCCCCATACCATACTCAACCTACTGCTCCTTTATTTCCCTCACATGTCCAGCCACAGCCTCAGTGGAATGCACCTCAACAGGGGTGGAGGCCCCAATACAACTCTCTTCCTGCCATTCTGCCTCCATCGCCTGCCCAACCACAACCATTACCTCCTGCTCCTCCAAGACGACCCCAGATGCCTGCCCAACTGAACTCGAACCCCAACAGGTATACACTAGGGAGACAACATGCCCTACCTATGTTGTGGAGATCCAGGAGTTCAACCTACGATCTGGGAAGGTCCTTCCAGACCGCCAACCTCCTCCCCCAGAGGATGAGGAAGAAAAATAGGAAAGTGAACCAAAAGCCATTCCACCCTTTCCTGAGCGACTAACAGTAACCACACAACCAAACCCAGAGGAGACTGAACTTTTGGGAGAACTTAAGCAGTTTTGTGTGAAAATACCACTTCTTCGAGCCATAAAAGATATACCGATATACAACAAATTGATCAATGAGAAGTGTCTTAGGCACCCAGGTTGGCGAAAGAGAGATGCCCAGACTATTAATGTCATAGGACAACTATCCAATCTAATGTTGGGGCAAGTAATCTATCCAAAATATTTGGACCCTGGGAGTCCTGTACTTGATGTCCACATCAATGGCACCATAATCCCCCACACCTTGATTGATCTAGGGGCTGCCATTAATGTGATGACCAGGGACATTATGCTTAAATTCAACCTTCATAGTTCCTTGAGGAAGACCTCGACAGTGCTGCAGTTAGCAGACCACTCCATTGTGACTCCCAAAGGGATTGTGGAATATGTCCTGGTCTCTGTTGACTCTTGGGAGTACCCTGCAGACTTCTTGGTCCTTCAGCCAAAGGCAAAACTTAGTGGATACCCCCTCATTCTAGGAAGGCCTTGGTTAGCTACTGCATATGCTTACATTAGTTTTCGAGCTAGGAGCATGACCATCAAGAATGGGCCTATGTCCAAGCAGCTAGTCCTCTATCCTCCTGCCCAACCTCTGCTAGAACATGACTTACCACTCTGGTTGGAAGAGGGAGATGAGGACGAGGTCTACTCTGCACCTTTGTGCACAGTAGAAGCCACCAGGGGAGGGCCTCAAACCGAGGATGACTTGATTGAGAATTTGATTCAAAACCCACCTCCTGGTGCACTATCATTAGATGAGTTGGTGGAGGATACCCAAGCCAGTGCTCTAGTGGACCTCTGTGTGACTCATCCGACCTCTCCCAGAGTTAAGAGTGTGGAATTTAGCCCTGAAAGAACCTTAAAGATCAGCTCCTCCTTATCTCCTTCCCAGGAGAAGGCACTGTGTAGGTTATTGAACAGCCATTTGGATGCTTTCGCTTGGAGCTATAAGCAGATGAAAGAAGTCCACCCATCAGTCTGTACCCATCACATCTACATTAAAGAGGATTGTAAACCAGTCAGGCAGCCTCAAAGGAGAATGAATCCAACCCTTAAAGACATCATCAAGGAAGAATTGCAAAAATTGTTGGATGGAGGATTCATCTACCACATCTCTAATAGTGAGTGGGTCTCACCTCTAGTGCTTGTGCCTAAGAAAAACAGGAAGTGGAGAATCTGTGTAGATTACTGAGAACTTAACAAAGCCACCAAGAAAGACCATTTCCCTTTTCCCTTCATAGATCAAGTGTTGGATGGACTAGCAGGGAAGAAGTTCTTCTCTTTCCTAAATGGGTTCAACAGGTATAACCAGATCCAAATCAGCGTAAAAGACCAAGATAAGACCACCTTCACTTGTCCATGGGGTACCTTTTCCTACCGGGTCCTTCCCTTTGGGTTTTGCAACACTCCTGCCACTTTCCAGAGAGTGGTATTGAGCATATTTGTTGAACTGGTTCATGATTCGGTGGAAATCTATATGGATGATTTTACTCCTTATGGGTCCAACTTCCAAGAAGCATTGACTAACCTAGGAAAAGTTTTAGCCAAGTGCATTGAGATGAACTTGTCACTCAATCCTGAAAAATGTGAATTCCTGATGACTGAAGGGACCATGCTAGGTCATACCATTTCTCAGTAAGGATTGCAGGTGGATCCTAACAAGATCACTATCATCCAAAAGGTTCCACCTCCTCAAAAGGTTAGAGATGTTCGAAGTTTTCTAGGCTTGGCAGGATACTATAGAAGATTCATCAAAGATTTCAGTAAGCTAGCCTCGCCATTGTTTAGCCTCTTAGGGAAAGATGTTGATTTTAAATGGACTGATGATTGCCAAGGGGCTCTCGATGAGTTAAAAGTTAAGCTGGTATCTGCCCCAATCTTGAGAGGTCCAAACTGGGCCCTACCATTCCACATCCACATTGATGCCTCGAACAAAGCCATAGGGGCAGCCTTAGGACAAGTTGAGGAGAAACTTCCATATGCCATATACTTTGTTAGCAAAAACCTGTCCAAGGCAAAGATGAACTATACTGTAACCGAGAAAGAGTTCCTAGCTGTAGTCCATTCCCTGAACAAGTTCAGACACTACATCACTGGTATCAAACATTTGTACATATTGATCATGCTGCGATTAAATATTTAATGAATAAGCCTGATGTAAATGCTCGTATCATTAGATGGTTACTTTTGTTGCAGCAATTTGATTTGACTGTTGTTGACAAGCCAGGTAAAGAAAATGTTGTTGCTAACTTCCTATCTAGGTTGGATTTGCCTGCAGGTGAAGAAGGGACAGTGGATGACCAGATGTCGGATGAACACTTGTTTGCTATCTCATTACTCTCTCCATGGTTTGCTAATATAGCAAATTATTTGGTCTTAGCACAGTTCCCTCCACATCTATCCTCAAAGGAGAAGAGCAGAATCGTGAGGAAGAGTGCCCCATTCACTTGGATCTGGGGAAACCTATTTAAACTTGGCCCAGATCAGATCTTGAGGCATTGTGTTAGGGAGGAGGAATTCTTTGACATCCTCCTAACCTGTCACGATGGACCATGTGGAGGACATTTTGCAGCAAAAAGGACTGCCTTCAAAATTCTACAGGCAGGCTACTATTGGCCTACTCTTCATCAAGATGTCAGAAGATACATCCGCCAGTGTGACTGATGTCAGAGGATGGGGAAACTAACTCCAACGGATGAAATGCCCCTCCAACCTCAAGCAACCTTCGAGCCATTTGAAAAGTGGGGCATGGATTTCGTGGGTCCTATCAATCCTCCTTCAAAGCAAAGGTCTTACATCATTGTGTGCATCGACTACCTGACAAAGTGGGCAGAAACAAAGGCAACCAAGGCAGCGACAAAAGAAAAAGTGGCTGAGTGTTTAAGGGAAAATATCTTCTACAAGTTTGGCTACCCAAGAGAGTTGGTCACCAATCAAGGAAGCCAGTTTACCTCTAACTTGATTGAAGACCTACTCGCTCATCACAAGATCAAGAAGAGAACTTCCACCCCGTATCATCCACAAGAAAATGGGTAGGTGGAAGTAACTAATAGAGCATTGGAAGAGATTTTGACTAAGGTGGTGAGTAACAACAGAAAGGATTGGGTAGATCGCCTGGTTGAGGCCACCTGGGCCTACAACACCACTTGGAAAACTACAACAGGTTTCACACCTTACGAGCTGGTCTACGAGAAGAAAGCTTTGCTATCCATAGAGTTCGAGTACAACACATTGAGGGTGGTAGCTCAGTTGGACCTAGATCTTATCCATGCTCAACGTGAAAGATTACTGCAGCTGAATGGATTAGATGAATAGAGAATGCAGGCCCTCCTCCACTCAGAATTAGTTCAACTCCAGAGGAAGATATGGCATGACCGACACCTTAATGAAAAGCAATTCCAGCCAAGAGATTGGGCGCTGCTGTATGACTCAAGATACAAGGATTTCAAAGGGAAGCTGAGGATAAGATGGTTAATACCATATGTAGTGGAGAAATTTAATTACAATGGTTAAGTCCTCATCAGGACCATTGATGAAGAAGCCATCCCCATGCTCATCAATGGGCACTGATTGAAAATCTACAGGAAACCTCTTTTGAGGCAGGATTTCATTGAAACTTTGGAAAAATCAATGCTAGTAGTGGAGCAGGGCTCTGCCTCTATTCCACCCACACCTTGATCATAAAAAAAAAAAAAAAAAAAAAAAAAA